>OZ007572.1:15795554-15818054 GCA_963931925.1 Onchidella celtica
GCTTGATAAGTCTCACAACGCATTTTAAACAAGTGTCA
Organism: Onchidella celtica; assembly: GCA_963931925.1. NCBI lineage: Eukaryota > Metazoa > Mollusca > Gastropoda > Systellommatophora > Onchidiidae > Onchidella > Onchidella celtica. The sequence continues at coordinate 15,795,593 of OZ007572.1, forward strand.
AAGTGGGCATTTGTTATATCTTTTCTACATAGTAAAAGATCTCCAGGGGTTTTTTTTTTGGTGTTTTTTTTTTCTTTTCAGAAAATGGAGAGAGAACAAACAAGAACTGAGCTCGTGAAAAGAAAAATTCTTTCTTTGGTATTTTTGTCCTGCTATCTTGCTCCATTCTGAGGAGGAAAGTTAACTAGAGAGAAAGAAGTTTGAGCCGCTTAAATGAGACACTCAGATTATGCAACCTGCCAAAAAACATGACGTACGGGTCGCCTTGAGTGCAGCTGCACCCAGAGAACTCTAAATAGCTTTTGTAGAAGTTAATCCGTGCATTGCCTTTCAGAGTTTCTGTATTTCTCTGTCATTGTCTCTCTCTTTCCCTCTCTCTTTCTCTTCCTCTCTCTTCCTCTCCCTCTCTCTCCCTCACTCTTTCGCTGTCTCTCTCACGCTCTCTCTTTCTTTCTCTCTCTCCCCCTCTTTCCCTCTCTTTCTCTTTCTCTCTACCACTCTCTCTCTTTCTCTTTCTACCTTTCTCTCTCTCACTCTCTTTCTCTCTCTTTTCTCTCTCTCTCTCTCTTCCAACCCGTCCTCCCCCTCCTTCTCTCCCTCTCCCTCCCTTTTCTCTCCCCACCCCCCCCCCCTCTCTCTCTCTCTCAGCACGCCATATAATATATCACCCCATCTCTCTCTAACAAATCCATCCCTCATAAATTTCTCCTCCTCATTCCCCTCCCTCTCTATCAGTATCACTCGTTCATTCACCTCTCCCACAGCTTTGCTCCTGTTGGAAATCCCATCTCTGACAACTCCATTTCCTTTCCCTCTTTTCTGCCTCTTCTCTGTCTCTCCTCCCCCACCACACCCTTCCTCTTTCGTTTCCCTCCTCCTCCCCCTCCTCAACATCATCATTTCATTTTTTATTAATTGCCTTTTCTATCACTCTTTCATGGTTTGTTTTGCCTTTCCTCTATTTTCCTTTCAGCCATAACACATCAAATCCTCTCTTTCCCCTCCCCGTACCTCTGTCCATCACCCAGCCTTCACCCCTCCCGTCCCGACACCCAGGCTCAGCTCGGCCCAGACCCTGCCCCCCCACCCCCACACCCATCATGCCCGGCGCTGTGTCAGTGTAGCCAGCCAAGCCACTCATCTCCCCCACCCGAGACACCCCGTCCCTGGAGCATTGGGCTCACGCGCATATCAAATTAGGTCACTGGGTCGAGCACGAGCTATTATTAGCCTCGTTCACTGGGGCACATTCATGCGGTGCACATTGTTCTTCCACCCTTTCTCTCTCTCTCTCTCCCTCTCTCCTGCTTTCTCCTTGGACGGATGCAGCATGCATAATGCATTTTTTTTAAAAAGAAGAAAAAAAAAAAGATAATGGCGGCACGATTACGAATACGTGTATTCGAAATCGATGCAATTGCATGAGCATTGTTGTTATATGATACAAAATTACATGCCAAATGCACAGTGAACAACATGGTGGAACCAGATTTAGATAGAAATTAATCTGTGAGCGTGATGAAATTACAAACTTAACCTTTTTCTTTTTCATTATTTCGAGCTTTCAGGAACAAAAAAAGGGAGCAATTCAAGCTGCCAAGATGTTCGTCCCTGGTCTGTTTCTATCAAATTAGATGTCATAATAGAATCTATCAGAACATGGCCGCATCCCTGGCCAACATACCTACCTCAATCCAACGTGGATTTGTATAGGAATTCCGGAGGGTTGGTAGGATTTCCGTAGAGGTGGAATCCCGATGTCATCCCGATGTCTCAACCAACAGAATCTGCGTAGGGACGATGTTATTCCTATAAGTAAACTTGATGTCAATCCTACGAGAAGGATTTCCGTAAGATTGTAGGCTGGGTATATGCATTCAATTAGACAGGTCCTAGACGATCTGGTGAAATTTTCTTTGCATCCATAAACTAAATAATATAGAGAAATACAAAACAGGTAGATCTAGATTAAATAACACTGTAGGCTCTAGCACAGTGTGGTACAAGATCATGATACTTCACTGGCTAGCTTCTCTTTGTAAAAATCATGCTCTGAGAACAATATTCTTGTAATTAACTTTTGTTGTTGTTTATAACTGTTTGGCTGTTTAGTTACAAATCCGAAGTTTAGATCTAAGGAGACCAAACCTCCCCTGACCGGCGCTGCACCGTGGCGACGACGTGCCTGCTCCAGTCATAACTGGGTCCAATGACACAAAGGCAAATATCCCAAATGGGATTAAAGTAGTATGCAAATACAAAAATACAAATACAAACAGTGACAAAGGTTAGTTGAAATCTGAGGAAAATAATGTATACCTTATAAACTCTTACCTTCAAACAACCAGAAAAGTACACATTATTTATGATTATAAATACAAAATGTATTGGATGACCTTTTCTCATTAAAGATCTTAGTCTAGCTAATGCAATAGAATAAAACAACTTGAAAAAAAAAAAAAAGCTAAGAAGTTATAATACAACACTGAAAAAAATGCTTTACAAACTTAACAAAGACAAAACAGAAAAAAAACAATGAGAATGGACTGTAAACGTATATACCGTGCTCTTCTGCGACCCTTTGTTCAAATACAGAAGCTATCCGAAGTTCACGGAGAGTGAGTATTCTCGAGTACTCGTGTACTGGCATCGCCACGTGTCAGCTTTGTTTGGTCTGGGTGTTGGGCCGTCCATCAAGCCAGGGGCTGCCTCCACAGTGCACTGAACTTTGCTAGCACCGCCGGGCCAGAATCATTCCACGGATGAAGTGGGGTGGGGGCTTTTTTTTTTTCTTCTATGATTGTGTTTCCCCATTGTGCTCTCATCTATGCACCCGAGTCCTTGTGACAGGGATCGCTGGGGTCTCTTTACAATAGACAGATATATCGGCGTACATCGGCACGCCATTTAACATTTTTTCTGGTGGCAGACAAAGGGAGCTTCTTTCCCTTTGTCAAATGAGGGGGGTTAGAAGTAGAACGAGTCTAAGTGCAAATGGCATTTACATCCCTTGTCATTGTAACCCCCTCAATTTATTTAAAGGGGTTAAAATTACAAGTGATCTAAGTGCAAATGGCGCTTAGACTTCTTCTTATTCTAACCTTCTTCAAATATATCTACGAACCTCTTTGTATGATAAGCAAATCGATCGGGGACAAAAAAAAAAAAGGTTCATTCCATACACATCTGTTACATTTTTCATTCCTTCTGTCAAATAAAACAGCTCCACCACCCCCAACCCTACCCCCTTCCCCCCTTTACAAAACTCTTTCACATCATTCTTTACCTGAAAAAATGTCCGTTTTGTAGCGTTGAATGTCATAGACAATAGAGAACAATGCGTCAAGGTATGTGGATTAACATGAAAAGAGAATTTTAATGCCTGTCTCAGCCCAGACGGAGGTGAAACCAAAGTGTGGCATGAAGCCTAAGGCTATGAAAGACTAGACCCTCGCGGTTTGATTAGGAATTCTGTTTTAGTATTAATTGTTAGCTATAGAGTTTTTGCTTTGAATCCACGCCGGTCTTCGCTGCATTACTGAGGGCGTTCGACAATTCTTCCTGTGTTTTAAAGCATGGATGGTCTGGTTTTCGTACCCTAGTCCTGCTTTCTGTAGAATTTGTTTGTGTGTGAGTCAGACGGATAGACAGACAGACAGAATCGAACAGACAAACTGAGACAGCGACAGACAGATTGAAACAAAGACAGATATATAGAGGCGGAGAGACAAGCAGATAGACAGGCAGGCAGACTGACAGACAGACAGACAGATAGTTAGATAGAAACATTATTAGATAGAGAGCCAAGACAGATAGACAGATAGAAATAAACAGACAGACAGATAGAGACAACACAACAGATATACAGAAATAAGAATAGACAAACAAGGTAAGGGGTGACATTAAATGAAGAAGATACTTTCATCTTTCCGACCCTACAGCTAAGGCAGTACTCCCCCCCCCCTCCTTGACCCCTCCCCCCCCCCAACCCCCCAACCTCAATCCCACACACACACACACCGCCACCCTCCCGCCACCTCCATCCTTTCTCGCCCCATCCTACTTTCCTGTCTTTGCGAAGATAATCGGAGAGATCTTCCAGTTTAGATTATGATATGCACCAGACTATGTAAATGTACGTATTGCTATGATTATGCTAGACTTGTGCTGGATGAAGCCTTTTAGCACGACATTAGACCCTCGATAGAGCAGGGAGCGAGACGGCTGAGAGACAGACATGAAGAGAGAGGTTCTAGCCATCTCCCAGTACCTCCAGGTCGCCAACTCCATCAATACTTCTTCTTTTCTGGTTCCTCCCTCCCTAACACGCAAAGGGCCGCTTAGATCTGCATATTGATATACAGGGCGATATTTCATATTCATTGTAGACCCGGTGAAAAAGAGAAAGAGGCCGAAAAATTCAAATGGCAGGATATAAATCATACCAGAAATTATGCCGATAGCTTGCCCAGATTCATGGTATAAAAAACGTTTCCCGATTTCACCCCATTACTCTCTCTCTCTCTCTCTCTCTCTCTCTCTCTCTCCCTTCTTCCCTGTACCCCTCTACCCACCCCACCCCCACCCCCGTTCCCCCCGAAAGCAAAAATGATACAAAAGACTACAGAATAAAGAGGAAGGAGGAATGTGTGGGGTGGAGAATGGGTGTGCTCTGCGAATAGACTTGCACCTCATATTACCATTAAGCACGGAAGACTGCTAGGAGTTGTTTGGCATAAGCTATACGTTGTCTGTCACAGAAAGATATAGAGTAGGTTGGGGGGTATTTTGGGGGGGGGGGGGGTGGGGGTGGGAGGGGGGAGGGGGGGGGCAAGGGTAAAGATTTGGAAAAAAAGAAAAGAAAAAAATAAGAAGGAACTAGCTGTGTCATCCCTATTTGTTTTTCGTCAAACAGTAAAAAATATATAAAATATCAAAATGGACCCAGGAGAATTTTCTTTGTCTCAGTTGACAGAAATCAGACACCCAAATTCTGAACTCCCATTGTCCTTTCGTGCACTTGTCTTCAAATGGATAAATCGAGGGATATTTGCCGTACAGTTGAATGCGCCATTTTGCCGATTTTGAGGTTTTGTCATGAAAGCGATTCTTTCACTCCTAATTTTGTGAAGTATAAGTCAGTGTCACTCCAATCGGTTAATTTTTTTTTTTTTTTTTTTTGAGATGTGTTTTTGTGACGTAATGTTTTATGTTTTTTAGCCTTTTTGCCGACCAAACTTCAATCCTCACTTTCCCGAAAAGGCAAAAATGCACATAATGTTATGGCAAATACCCGACGAAATCCCAGTTTTCGAAGTTCTGTATGGCTATAGACTGAATCCTGCGAGAAACGGAGATCTTCAGCCGTTTAACTGTGGCAGAGGATGCGCTGAAATTTCGCCTGAGTGATGCAGGAGAGGGTGGGGTCATTTTAATGATGATCGTGGATAAAATTAATATTACAACAGTTTGCCTTTTTTTTTTTTTTGGTTCCAAGAAATCCATTGTTCTGAAATAAAAAAAGTCCACTCTGACAGAGGATATAATTTCTGTGTTAAATTGCAGTATTTAATATACCAACGTGGTGACCCCTCATTTCGGTGACTGACTCAGAGTGGAATTTCCATTTTCAGAACTTGATATGAAAAACCATAACTTTTCTCGCTCCTGGACAGAACGCTGAGATTGCCTATATAATGTACATTTATGCATGGAAGATATCAAGTATGTGTCAGGATCGTTACCATGGGGATAAAAAACTGCCACAGTCTTATATGAGCGAATTGCCAAATGTACGCCGGGAACTTCGAGACAACCGGAAAACCTGCAGGTTTGACCCAAATTTATTTTAAAATTTGTAGTTTGCGATGGACGAGTAAAATTGAGGGTATATATTATATTCCTATTATGTTTAGTGATGACAATTTTCGAAACTGAGCCCCCATCTTTTCCTTTCATAGTCTAACATTCCTCGCTTTGCCTGTCCGAACTTTGTAGGAAAAGGGTTCTTTTCCCTGTATCAGCTTTTGGTAGTTTTGGAGGGGGGAGGGGGTATTTTCCGATGATGACGTTCGTCCATCGTTCTCGATGATGACAATGTCTTTCAACTTTTATAAGTTTGCGGAACGTCTTCTAACGTGGCTGACTTTGCCCCTTTCTTTATCAGGCTGTGCCATGTTGGTCGGCCTGAAGCAAGAATTTCCCAAGACTCGGGGGGAATGGAATGTCCAAGCTCTTTAAGGTCGTCTTGAGGCTGCCCTTCAAGCGAAATTTGGGTCGTCCGACTTGACGTATTCCTCCCGTCAGTTCTCCGTAGAGCAGGACTTTGGGGATCGCTCGTCCTCCATCGTCCGGCACTTTCCAGTACAGCATTAAATGTCACAACCTTGTCCTCTTTTGTTTCATCTCCATTTTCTGAAAAACTGGAGCTCTTTTAGTGTGTCGAAGAGGTGTAATAAAATATGCACACCTTGGCACTTATTTCAATAGCGTTATGGCACTTATCAAACTGTTTCACGATTACGCTTTATTCCAACGGCTTATCATTTTATTAATACTAAAGCCGCAAAACGTCTAACGTCGAATTTCTCAGTTGTGCAAAAAAAATGGAGTTGGAACAAATAAGAAGGAAGGTCGCGAATTATCATGGGGAATAAAACAATGCAGATGAAGATGCCGAGGAAACCATATTTTCGTAGGACCAGACTATTGCATCTGATAAGTAATAAAGTCCAACCAAAATTTGCATGTCCCATTTACGTCAAAATGTGGCAAAAAGAAAAGGTTCTATGTATCATTTGGGTATTATTTCTTACGCGAGGCTTTACTACATACCACTTTTTCTTTTTGCCACATTTTGTCTTTGAAGAATAGCCTTGCTGCGACCCCACAGTTTCTCTGTGGTTTTTATAACATTATATCCCATTTCAGACTGATTAGACACGCTGTCACAGATGTTTTTTAAGTGTCGCTCGACTCTTGCGTCAATTCCAAGGGACTGGCTCACTCATATACGTAAACGACATTCGCTTTGGATTCCAGATAAGAGGATGAGCTTTTCTGCCGCATGTCAAAGAGGATTGCCTTCATAGACACAGCAGCATCAGGAAGGGATCGACAGACATAATTTATTACGTCATGGGTTTAGTAATGAAAGAGTAGGTAAGCTGGAGGAAACAAAACATTAATGGCAGCGGGATTTTGAAATGGGTGTGGCAACAGACGGGTGGGGTCGGAGTTATCATCTTTAGTAGTGACTTGGTGGTATATGGCCTGTTGTTGTACCAGATGTATTTATCTATCTATCTATCTATCTATCTATCTATCTATCTATCTATCTATCTATCTATCTATATATCTATCTATCTATCTATCTATCTATCTATCTATCTATCTATCTATTTATATATCTATCTATCTATCTATCTATCTATCTATCTATCTATCTATCTACCTGTCTACCTATCTATTTATATATCTATCTTTCTGCCTGGGTGTTTGCCTGCCTGTCTATCTACCTACACGTGTGTCTGTCTGTCCGCCTGTCTAGCTGCATGCCTGTTTGCCTGACTGTCTACAGCAGCTGTTGTACAGCCCAAGGCATCACCAGACATACGGAAGGAAATATAATTTTATATTTAACCTATTTCTCATTTTGTGTAATTATCCTTTTTAGTGCCCGTGTGACCGTAATCATAAAAGCTGAAATTGCACTCAACTTATGCAGTTTCAACAATAAAATGCAAATTCAATGAAACGGACCATTTATGATGCCAGTTTAGTACATAGAAGTGCTTTTAACCTGTCTGGTGACTCAGAATGACGTAGTTACCATCATCATTCTGACACCTACTCTATTTACATTGTTGTGGTATGATGTGATGATAGTGTAGAATTTTAAAGGAAATATATAGACTGGATCGCTATCTATCTATCTATATCTATCTATCTATCTATCTATCTATCTATCTATCTATCTATCTATCTATCTATCTATCTATCTGAAGTCTGTCTGCCTGTTTATCTATCTATCTATCTATCTATCTATCTATCTATCTATCTATCTATCTATCTATCTATCTATCTATCTATCTATCTGAAGGCTGTCTGCCTGTTTATCTATCTATCTATCTATCTATCTATCTATCTATCTATCTATCTATCTATCTGTCTATCTATCTATCTATCCATCCATCCATCCGTCCATCCATCCATCCATCCGTCCATCCATCCATCCATCCACCCATCCATCCATCTATCTATCTATCTATCTGTGTGTCAGTCTGTCTTTCTATCCGCCTGCTAGCTTAGACGCACGTCTCTCTCAACACGTGTTACAGTATTCTACCAAAGATAGACACTTGCTGTAGTTTAGGCTTTGTCTCTAACCAGATGCGGGTTCTCTTGTCCTACTCGGCACAAAAGCCAAGACGCCAAAAGTTCATTCAACCTTTCTATAAATTTTATTACAACTATAGTTTCAGTTTGCTTCGTCACACGTTTTGTCCCGGGTAATATGCATTTAAACTCACGTGCCCCAAAGGTAAGCAGAACACCAGCCATTCATTTCATTGGTGACTCCAGCAAAAAAAAAAAAGCGTAACTGATATTTTTTTTACAAAGGGCAGAGTAAAAGTGTCAAAATAAACAGTAACTTTCAGGTCAGTGTACTTGAAACAGGTTAACGAAATTTGATGTGGGGCTCCCTGAATTTACAAGCGTGTGCAATTACTGAGTGAGTTATGCTGGGTAAGTGCACACGATTTTGTTGAGTTGCAGTCGCCAAGCAGTCGTGTCGCATTTTTTGTAAAGCCATGCGGTAAAGCCATGCGAATGAATGGCGATGCGCTTACATGCGAGACTGACGCAGGCACTGCAGAGTCGATAGGTAAGTGAAACTGCGACACGACTGCCACACGACAGCAAGTCGCATGACTGTGCCTACCCTTAAAAGCATACACCATCACTGCTCTACCATCATGGAATATGTCAGACTTATGCCAAAATGCAACTGACAGTTCATTGCATTCCTGGGCCTGAGGGCTGCCAGATAATATTATAGAAAAAGAAATGCGCCAATAGGAAAATGTAACAATCCAATAGAGTCATAATGGCATAAGTCACCAAAACTGACAGGAAAAGAAAAAGTTTTTTCTCAATATCTCAAAAGTGTCAAAAAATCACTTACGCTTTTAGCGCAGAGCAGTGACGACAAGTATAGCAGTAATACCATTGTGAAAACGTAATGACTTTCTGTCCTGATATAATGAGCTTGAAATAGTCCCAACTTCTTTGAGTGCCAAAATCCTTCGGCCGAGGCTTTTAAGAAACAGTGATCTTCAGCCACTTTACAAAATCCAAAACTAAAATTCTTTACCTCAGTATTTCTTAAACTGTCATTAAATGTGGGTGGATCTGGCAAAATGGGTCTAAAAATGAAATTTTTGTACCTTTTTGAAAATTCGAATAAAAAATATTTCTACGACGATTTCAAGCAGAAAATATTTTGAATTGAATACAGAAAAAATGGCTAATCTTTCATATCAAAAGTTCAGTTCCATAGAACATTCTTGGGTCGCTGGAAAGGTTTTCCAGGGAATTAGTCTTTCACTTTAAGCCCGATTTCGTCAGATCCACCCACAAATGTTATTTCTCATCTTATGTCGAAGATATTATTGATTTTTTTCCAGTTTTCTACTTTCGACCTTGAATGGTTAAGGTAACCTTAAGCTGTCTGAACTTCCCGGCCCCAGGCTGATCAGTACGACACCAGTGTCTAGTGGCGTGAGAATCCTTGGCATGTTATTGGATGGAAGTACATGACCATGGCTATTTACTAAATGTGGTCTCAACTGTCACATAATGATATCCTGTGAAAATAAGACCAGATTAAGTTGCGGGAGGGCGGGGGAGGAGGGAGATCAGGTGGAACTAACGAGAACATCAACGATTTTAAACACGGAGATGATGATGATGATGATAATGATGATGATCGTTTTACAGGACATGTGCAACTATTGCCTTCATCAGTCCGATCACTGGTGTCGTCGACACTGTCAATAAGGGTATCATTATCACAATTTCTGCTCTTATTACTGTCATTATCTTCAACACTACCATCTCATCCGAGGCCATGGATACTACCACCGTCGGCATCAGCTGCGGCACCACCAACCACCCCCTTCATCGGCATCAGCAGTTCATCACGGTGTGCCTGGGTCAATGACCCTCCAACAGTGGCAACCCCGTTTCCTAATCACGCTGAACTCGTTCTATGACAGCCAAGCTGTTCCGCTCGCTGCTGTTACATAGTTCATACGTCACGCAAGTCTCACGCTCTGGCAAGGCAAAGGGGTGGTAATAATGCACCGTCCCCAGACAGCTTTGAATGGGAGGGAATTTTTAATTGCAACTTTTCAAATTAAATAAATATGTGGTCAAAGAATAGCAACTATAATATAATGAAATTAAAATGTTGTAGGCTATATCCCAAATCTCCGTCTTAGGAAATAATAGTCCATTTTAAAAAAATCGTATATTCTAAGAGAATTCTGCCTTCTGCATTTTTAAAATCTGTTTCAAATTTATTGCATACTTTCTTGTTGTTGTTTTTTATTGTTTGTTTCTAACGCGGGACCGTTGCGACTTCCATAATTTGGGACAGAGGGCAAAGTTTTACCTATGTTCCAGTGCAGTCGACCGCAGAGTTTCTCTTTTTTTTTTTTCTCTCTCATTTTTTTTTTTTTTTACTTTGCAAATTAAATCTAATTTAACTAAATTGTTCACAGCGGATTTGAAATATTCCTAATTTTTTTTTTTTTTTTGTAACTAAAATGACTTAACTGTCACCATGTGGTAGGAGTTTATCGTCCTGTTGAATTGATATCATGTATTATAATATTGTTATTACGTGTATATAAATATAGCATTACGCCTGTATACTTTTTAAACTGATATCGTTGTTAATCTGACAAGAAAGTCCGGTTTCCTGTCTTGTCGTTGACCTATGGTAAACAATACCATGCTGGGAACGTGGGTAGTTGGTGGAGCGCTTGTGATAGAGTCTCCTTCAGTCTGTCCTTTCATAGTCTGTCTATCGTCTGGCTTTTTCCAAAGCACAATATTATTATGTCCGTTGTCGTTTCGATGTGCTTGCTCAAAACTCTAACGTCAAGGTCTCTAGGAGCAAATGTTCAATCTTCTCCCCCATTTTGAAGATCCATGTTGTAAAAGTTAAATGAGAACTCACGCTAGATTAGCAGGCCTAACTGGCAAATTCGCTCACCCGCCATGACTCTGATGCAGCAGCATGGCCGGATTAAGACCTTTGGGGGAACCCAGCATTTAAAAGATTTTGGTGGCCCCATAATACTGTATATGTACTTCAATTTAAAAAATAAAAAAAAAGCGAGTCTTAGACACCAGCAAATACTCTAATTTTTTTAATTTGTTGTGGGGTGGGGCCTTTTTGTGCCTTCTGTTTCAGCTGCACCATTTGCAGTTTTGCACCATATGGCCCATGGTAAATCCTGCAAATGAAAAAGTTCTGTGGTGCCGACCCCCCCCCCTCTCCCTCCTTCCCTTGATGCCCTTAGCACATGCTTATTTTGCTTGATGGTTAATCCAGGCCTTGTGCAGCGGACACAGTGTACCACTTGACTGTAGGCGAGAGTTTGGTCAAACCATTCTAACTTTTCAACTCGACACGATAATGTGTGTGTGTGTGTGTGTGTGTGGCGGGGGGTGGGGGAGGGGGGAGCGGAATTCAATTAAAATAAAACAACACGGTCGCGTGGACAGGGCGTGTTCGTGGAATCATGGACAATTATGAAAGAGATGAGAATGTAATTGAAAGCACTTGAGTAACGGGAGTCGACTGTAGGTTACCAACACTAACCCCGTTTTTTTTTTTTTTTTAACCAGCTGGCGTCCCTATCTTTTTCCGACTCATTTAACCCTTGGCAAACGTTTCGAAAGTGTATTTACCCAAGCCCTGTTTTTGTTCAGTAATTTGAGATTGCGCTATCATTACTAAACCTCTGAAACGAGAAATGCTGTATAGAATGTATATAATCAGATTATTGCAAATTTATAAATATTTATTGGAAAAATTATTTCTTTATAAAATAGGAAGATCAAGTGTATCAAAGGCAGAGGATTTTGACTCTAGGTGATCTGTTTCAAATATGGTACCCTGGTCGCTAGAAGGTTAAGTAACCGACAAAGGTGAAGTTTTAAAATACTATTTTTAACACTATTATTTTTAATTGAAATAACAATAACACTAATAATTGCACGTAAAAAATGTTCTTTCAAAATAAAATATGAACGTCAAAATCAGAAACGTTCTCCATCTGGCACGGGGTGGGTGAATGTCCTCCGTGGGGGTAGCCTGACCCCCCGCGGTTGGGTAACCACTGTCTTACCGTACCAGATGTAGCTAGCTAATCCCTACTGGTTCTCATGCCCCACCCGTCTGCCTAATGACCCGGCAGCACGCTCTGCTCATAACCCAGTCACGCAAAGGACAGCTGACTTTTAGTGCATTGCCTGGTTAATTACACATAACAGTCAAAGACACTCGCTGGACCAATTTCTGACAAAGCAAAACGGTGGAAAGAAACTTTTGTAAAGGCCTTTAAAAAATATGGGGTACCTACATACCAGGGATGAATGGAGTTCGACGTTTGAGTCTGAGTTTGGAAAAAGCGGGTCGACACGGTAACGGCTAGGAAAAAGTAAGATGATAGACAGAGCATGATAGAACAGAGGGAGGCCCTGCAATGTTTAATGCCCCAATTATGTTTTATGTAATTCCACAATACAATAGTACTATTAACTTAAACTTTTTACTGCTTTGCTCTGTTAAGTCTAACCTCTTCACTGAAAATACCGGATTTACCATAATAGAAAATATTCTTTCATTTCAATGAGACGGAAGGGCTGAGGACATGGAAGTCCCAGGGTCAGTGAGCAGATTATTTTCTGTTTCATCAACTTTAAAAAAACGTCTGCTAGATCTACTAGGGTGTTCAGTTGTAAAGTTAACATTTGTTTCTGCCTATTCTCTGTTAGAAATTTGACTTTTCTTTTCTACAGAAAGCGAAGACAGACACATACAGTGTATATATATATATATATATACAAAAAACAGACAAACAAATAAGCAAACTAAGTACAACTTTAATGGCGACGTAGATGTGATTATTTTTATTTTCTTTTTCTTTTTCTAAATTCATTTCAGGACTTAACCTAGGCGCGCATAAGCCGTTTTTAGCCTGCCAATTAGTTGGCCGGTGACGTCACACATCGAGTTTCAGTGAGATCTCCCGCACCAGCGAACTCGTCGGCTGTCATTGAAACTCAATGTTGAGACAATTGGCCAATCAAAATCGGCTCCCCATTTTAGGACGTTTTAAGTTAAACTTTTCAATAGCCCGGGTCTCTAAGCCTAGACGCCGCGCACTAGCAAATTCTGACTATCCAACATTACAAACTTGGATGGTGGCGTCCGACATTGAGTTTTAGAGACAGCCAACAAACTAGTTGGCTGCTGTGCGAGATCTCACTGAAAAACTCAATGTCGTCGCGTCATCTCAACATCCAACTAGTGGCCCGATCAAAATCGACTAGTGTACGCCAAGGCTAAATTAAGCTTTCCTTTTCTTTGTTCGGGACTAGCTAATTAAGACCTTAGGTCGCCCTGAACTGTTTGGATCTCGTCCAATCTGCGTGGGCGAGTAGAAAACCTCAGCTGATCGAAGGTTTCACACTGCATCTAAAGTAATGTTTGTTTTTAGATCTGCTCAGGGAAATCTTTGCAAAAACTGGAAAAAAGGAACAAATTCTTCAAATCTTTACCGTGTCATGAGAAACCAGATCAGAGCTCTCAAACTCAGTGATTTGACAATGCGCGACCTTAGTGCCTATTATTTGTTCCAACTCTAGTTTTTGCACAACTGAGAAATTCGACGTTAAAAGTATCATGATATTAATGTAATAAGGAGTTAGAATAAACCAGAACGGTGAAACAGCTTGATAAGTGCCATAATGCATTTTAAACAAGTGTCAGAGTGTGCACTTGTCTTACATAATCTTCCACATGAAAAGATCTTCAGTTTTTCAGAAAATGGAGATACAACAAACGAGAACTAAGGTGGCAAACTGAATGAAACAAACTCCCGCCCTGCATCAACGAGACACGAGTTCGTCTCGCATTTTGGCAGTTTATTCATTGAAACATAAGCCAAAAATGGTCAAGTAGCCTATATTATTGCCGGGAAAAGTTCTAATTTTACATTTTTCCACTCAAACTTTCTGACACTAAAAACAAACCTTTGATGGTGATCTTGTATTGTTTCGTTTAAAACTTTAAAAAAGTCATTTTCCCCCCTTCCACCTTCTGGCCTATCGTTCAGTTATACTTTGTAAAGCGTCTTGCTTGTTCCTAGCACAATGTGACCGTTACCGTGTCTACGTGCTCCCTCCAAAATCAAACTCGGTACAATAAGTTCTTTCACTTCACTCTCTGATGCCCACGTAAAAATCATGTATAATATAGAGTTCCTGATTCATAACAAGCCCTGCACCCTTCAGCGCCTATGATTTGCCACCTTCTTAAAACGTATTACATCCTATGACTACTGTAAACAAAATTCCATTTCCTTGCACACGTTTAGAGTTATTGCGCTTCATGGTATGGAACTTCGATCGAGAATTTGGTGCAAAAGTGATTCCGTTTCCTTAAAATAGAAACAGCTATGTAATAAATAACAGGGAAATGTAATAAATAACATGAAATAATCATTACTTTCCGAGGATGAAAACATAGCAGGCTCTAGTTTTTTTGTCATTGTTCTGAGCAGCATTTACCATGGGTACGTACAATTTATCCGCCAAGCATTGTCTTATTGTGAAGCTGTTAATCGTGTAAATGTTACCTCCTTAAGACAGCGTATTTCATTTTTTTAAAAACTAATGATATATTTTTTAATTTATCTGTTTCAAAACAGTTAGTTAATTTATACAATGATGATAGATCTATACTTAACACTCGTTTTATACTCATTTTTATTTTTTATTTTTTATTATTTTGGCCTAGAAGGATTCCAACAGGGCACCATATGGGCGGGGAATTCAGAAAACAGTATTAATATGTGGATAAATGAATGATCTGTCGGTCACATGAGACGTGTATACGGCTGTACATTCCATAGTCTTTGATGTTGGATGTTTGTAAAGGTAAAAGGTGGCATTAAATTAATACCCAAATCTGTCTTTCTATCTGTATATTATCTTCAGATTAACTCTCTGTCTAGTCTAACAGTTATTTGTGTGTCAACCTATCTATGTGTCTGTCTGTTTTGTCTATCTATCTATCTATCTATCTATCTATCTATCTATCTATCTATCTATCTATCTATCTATCTATCTAACTATCTATCTATCTATCTATCTGTCTACCTGTCTATCTATATTTCTATCTATCTATCTATCTATCTATCTATCTATCTATCTATCTATCTATCTATCTATCTATCTATCTATCTATCTATCTATCTATCTATCCATCTATCTGTCAATGTGTGTTTGTCCTTCTGTCTGCCTGTCTATCTGTCTGTCTATCTATCTGCCTGCCTGTCTGTCTGTGTGTCTGTCTACTATTTTTTGGTCCAATATTGCAGTTATTTGTATGTCAGTTGACACATTGACCATCACTGTCCCATATAAACACAACTTTAGATATAAACTGTAAAACTTCTAGAAATTCATCATAAGAAAATGACATCAATTAATGAACAAACTAAAAGTCCAGGGACTCATGAAGGTAGCATGACGTTTGGAGCACCAAAACTTTTAAAACATGACATTTGGAGCACTGCCTAAATCTAGGTCAAATTGCAGTATGACATTTGGAGCACTACCAAAAATTAATTAAATTTCAGTATGACATTTGGTGCACCTATACCGCTGGTATTCGATTACATTTTCACAGACTCATATCAACATCAAGTCCCAAATCTATTGAAAACAATTTCTCTATTTTACACTCAAAAAATTTAGTTCTGCTCATCATCATCAGCATCATCATGAATTAGGTGAAAAAAGACTGGTCTATAAATAATGACGATGATGATGTTGTTGTTGTTTTTATTATTTTTTTAAAATTATTATTACAGGTATTATTATGTTATCATCATTATTAATATTATTGGTGTTGTTGTCCTTGTCATGGCCACTGTTTGTGGCGTTTCTGGCGATTCTGATCTCTGTGTCCAATTCCCTCCACAAAACTGTGCTATTGTTTTTGTTGGGTCCCACGAAGCTTATTCTTCCCTTAGGCCTGCGACAACAGTGTGAAGTCTCGTGTAGATTATCTATTTTGTTCAACCAGTTATTAAAAAAATAATAAACCAAAAAAAAAGAAAAAAAAAACCCAATAAAATAAACATTTTTAATGCGCGCCTCTTCACGAGACAGCCCCAAGCCTGTATAAACGCAAAGGGAAAATGTTTATTAAAAAAAAAAAAAAAAACATTTATTCAAAACGCGCACCTCTCTGAGATTTTAATGCAAAAAAATGTGAAATATGAAACAGATCGTTGAATAAATATGGACTATTTAACATGTTTCTTTGTTCAGTTATGCTTATAATAATCCATATTTGGGTTCTAATATATCCTGATATCCAAATAATATCAAAATAATTTTGTAAGTTTTAAAACGCTCCAACACAACACTTTGCCAACGTTAACTAGTCTCTATACATCTGGAATTGACTGACGGAGAGGCCTATAAAGAAACTTTCTATCCCTGTGGTACCCACCGCAAGTTATTGCAAAATATTCGTACAGTAATCGGTAGTCAACAGGTTGATAAAATCACAGCCCAAATGCTAGTGCTCCAAATGTCACATGGCGGCTTTCTTTGAACTAACTTAGTGCTCCAAATATCACATGGCGGCTTTCTTTGAACTAACTTAGTACTCCAAATGTCACATGGCGGCTTTCTTTGAACTAACTTAGTGCTCCAAATATCACATGGCGGCTTTCTTTGAACTAACTTAGTGCTCCAAATATCACATGGCGGCTTTCTTTGAACTAACTTAGTGCTCCAAATATCACATGGCGGCTTTCTTTGAACTAACTTAGTGCTCCAAATATCACATGGCGGCTTTCTTTGAACTAACTTAGTGCTCCAAATGTCACATGGCGGCTTTCTTTGAACTAACTTAGTGCTCCAAATGTCACATGGCGGCTTTCTTTGATCTGCAGTAGTGCTCCAAATGTCACATGGCGGCTTTCTTTGATCTGCAGTAGTGCTCCAAATGTCACATGGCGGCTTTCTTTGATCTGCAGTAGTGCTCCAAATGTCACATGGCGGCTTTCTTTGATCTGCAGTAGTGCTCCAAATGTCACATGGCGGCTTTCTTTGATCTGCAGTAGTGCTCCAAATGTCACATGGCGGCTTTCTTTGATCTGCAGTAGTGCTCCAAATGTCACATGGTGGCTTTCTTTGATCTGCAGTGGTGCTCCAAATGTCGCATGGCGGCTTTCTTTGATCTGCAGTAGTGCTCCAAATGTCACATGGCGGCTTTCTTTGATCTGCAGTGGTGCTCCAAATGTCACATGGCGGCTTTCTTTGATCTGCAGTAGTGCTCCAAATGTCACATGGCGGCTTTCTTTGATCTGCAGTGGTGCTCCAAATGTCACATGGCGGCTTTCGTTGATCTGCAGTGGTGCTCCAAATGTCACATGGCGGCTTTCTTTGATCTGCAGTGGTGCTCCAAATGTCACATGGCGGCTTTCTTTGATCTGCAGTAGTGCTCCAAATGTCACATGGCGGCTTTCTTTGATCTGCAGTGGTGCTCCAAATGTCAAATGGCGGCTTTCTTTGATCTGCAGTAGTGCTCCAAATGTCACATGGCGGCTTTCTTTGATCTGCAGTGGTGCTCCAAATGTCACATGGCGGCTTTCTTTGATCTGCAGTAGTGCTCCAAATGTCACATGGCGGCTTTCTTTGATCTGCAGTGGTGCTCCAAATGTCACATGGCGGCTTTCGTTGATCTGCAGTGGTGCTCCAAATGTCACATGGCGGCTTTCTTTGATCTGCAGTGGTGCTCCAAATGTCACATGGCGGCTTTCTTTGATCTGCAGTAGTGCTCCAAATGTCACATGGCGGCTTTCTTTGATCTGCAGTGGTGCTCCAAATGTCACATGGCGGCTTTCTTTGATCTGCAGTGGTGCTCCAAATGTCACATGGCGGCTTTCTTTGATCTGCAGTGGTGCTCCAAATGTCACATGGCGGCTTTCTTTGATCTGCAGTAGTGCTCCAAATGTCACATGGTGGCTTTCTTTGATCTGCAGTGGTGCTCCAAATGTCACATGGCGGCTTTCTTTGATCTGCAGTAGTGCTCCAAATGTCACATGGCGGCTTTCTTTGATCTGCAGTGGTGCTCCAAATGTCACATGGCGGCTTTCTTTGATCTGCAGTAGTGCTCCAAATGTCACATGGCGGCTTTCTTTGATCTGCAGTAGTGCTCCAAATGTCACATGGCGGCTTTCTTTGATCTGCAGTGGTGCTTCAAATGTCACATGGCGGCTTTCTTTGATCTGCAGTAGTGCTCCAAATGTCACATGGCGGCTTTCTTTGATCTGCACTAGTGCTCCAAATGTCACATGGCGGCTTTCTTTGATCTGCAGTGGTGCTCCAAATATCACATGGCGGCTTTCTTTGATCTGCAGTAGTGCTCCAAATGTCACATGGTGGCTTTCTTTGATCTGCAGTGGTGCTCCAAATGTCACATGGCGGCTTTCTTTGATCTGCAGTAGTGCTCCAAATGTCACATGGCGGCTTTCTTTGATCTGCAGTGGTGCTCCAAATGTCACATGGCGGCTTTCTTTGATCTGCAGTAGTGCTCCAAATGTCACATGGCGGCTTTCTTTGATCTGCACTAGTGCTCCAAATGTCACATGGCGGCTTTCTTTGATCTGCAGTGGTGCTTCAAATGTCACATGGCGGCTTTCTTTGATCTGCAGTAGTGCTCCAAATGTCACATGGCGGCTTTCTTTGATCTGCACTAGTGCTCCAAATGTCACATGGCGGCTTTCTTTGATCTGCAGTGGTGCTCCAAATGTCACATGGCGGCTTTCTTTGATCTGCAGTGGTGCTCCAAATGTCACATGGCGGCTTTCTTTGATCTGCACTAGTGCTCCAAATGTCACATGGCGGCTTTCTTTGATCTGCACTAGTGCTCCAAATGTCACATGGCGGCTTTCTTTGATCTGCACTAGTGCTCCAAATGTCACATGGCGGCTTTCTTTGATCTGCAGTAGTGCTCGAAATGTCACATGGCGGCTTTCTTTGATCTGCAGTGGTGCTCCAAATGTCACATGGCGGCTTTCTTTGATGTCCTCCGACCCTCATAAAATCTGATTTTCGCCCCTTTTCTTTTTTTTCTTTTTTCGCACACAAATTGCCCAGTTTCATAAATTATAATATCCAAGCGTTTTGGGTTTTGTTGTGTGTTTCGTTTTCAGCTGTCAAACTTGGCAAAGCCCACTAGTTTTGAGCTGTAGTCAATAACTGTAACTGTTTCTACTTTGATATGATCCGACCTGGATGACGTCATGACCTGAGGACTGAAATCTGATACAAACAGGGACAAAAATGATAAGTCAACATTTTATTTTTTTGTTCAATGAAATGTGACCTGAAAGCACTAGGTATTAATTTGTGGAGTCCATGGGTGGTGCATGCTCCATGTTTGACATTTCCACTGACCCAAAAAGACTTGCTGGGTTAGTCTGTGTTACACTCATAAGGGTTCACGTGTTCTGGCTCGGCATGGAATACTAATGGTTGAAGAATGGAAGTGTTGAGTGCTGTCATAAAAATGATGATGGTGGTGGTGGATCTGATGATGCGGGGTGAAATTGTTGCTGTTGTGGTGGTTGTCGTAATGGTATTGGTTGTACTGGCGTTGGTGGTGGTGGTGGTGGACTAATAAAGTTTTGAGTACATCTGATCTTACTATAATAAATTGAGCTAGAGGGTGAACCTGTCAGCAGCTAAAACTTCGCGACTACGCCATCAAAAATTATGAAGCTTGGGGTATCTTTACTATTATTTACATTAAAACATTTTGAACCGCAAAAACAAAGGTATTTTCATCGGATAGAACCGAAAAGTGTGACCGGAAATTGGGCTCTACGTCACCATTTACACATTGAGCGGCCGAAAGTCGACGTATCACATCAATGTATTCTGCAAAGAAGAATTGTGGTGTAACAAAACGATCTATTAATCTTTGCATCGAATCTAAGTGTCGCTAAGAATGCAACCTAGATCTAGATATACATCTGGATGTGGTACAAGGAAATTTTACAAGATTTATCTTGCCTGGGTCGGCGACTAACTGTAATGCTCGTCGAAGACAATTCTGAAAGCTGAGCAGGATTGTTGCTGGAGTCTTTGTTTTGGGCGGGATCTCTGCCTTGGGCATTTGCACCTCCCTTTTTCTTGTTCCATTCTTCTTATTGTTATTTCTGTTGTCCTTTTGGCCTTCAAAGCCCTCAAAAGGGCTCCCTAATGGGTTGCCTTGTTCTGGTCGTCTTGGCAAAGCTGAGCAGGACTTCCCCAAGATGTGTTTTATAGCGGAAAAATTCCTAGTTTTTTCATGTCAGCGTTTGATAAAAATGTTTCATCTTCCGCTGTTTGATGGCTTCAAAGAGTTTGCAAGATTCCTTCGATTGGGTTGGCTAGTTCAGTTGCAAATGTATGAGTGCAATGTTGCTGATACTGGACACACTTGAGAACTCTCAAACCTACGTTAATTGACTGGGTTACATTAATACTGATTTAGTATAAATCTGCATGGCGTCCAACATCTGTACTGCGACTGCTTTTTGAGCTTTAACTTTAACTTTCTCCAGTAGTGAATCACACCGCGATCACGCTGACCAAGGGGGGGGTGGGGGGGGGGGGGAGAGGAGCCTGAGAGAATGGAAGAGTTCGGGTGGGCGTGAGGACGGCGTGACCCTGGACGACAGGAAGGCTCAGGGAACCAAAGTTTTCCATTTCAGTCTATCCTCTAAAAGCTGTCCTTGGTCGGCTACCTATCACATTACCATTGAGGTAACCCTGACGTTTTGATTATGAGCCAAAACACGAAAGAAAAGGGGAAAAAAAAACAACCATTAAGTCTGGGAAGTTTCCAATATTTCCATAGAATTTAGATCTAATATAAGATTATTTCCACACCTGTTGTCCCAGAAAGTTAAGGCCGGTCACAAGCAAAAGCAGCGGCCGCTTATATTACATAAGTAAATGGAGGGAATTTTTAATTGTAACTTTTCAAATGAAATAAACATGTGGTCAAAGAATAACTACTACAATACAATGAAATTTAAAACTTGTTTATCCCAAAGCTCCGTCTCAGAAGATAATAGACCATTTTTGAAGAATTATTTCTTCTGCATTTAAGCTATTTCAAATTTATTCCGTAGTTTTTGTTGTTGTTTTTTTTAATATTATTGTTGTTGTTGTTTATTGTTCGTTTCTAACACGGGAAAGTTGCGACTTACATAATTTTGGGGCAGAGGAAATTATTTATTTTAACTTTGTTCCAGTGCTGTCGACCTACAGAGTTTCTCTTACTTTTTTTCTCATTTTTGTGTCAGTTTGCAAATTAAATCTAATTTAACCAAGGTGTTCACACTCGCTTACATCACATAAATAAATGTGTGAAAATGTCGAGAGCCGTCTTAACCCATGGGCACACAGGCCAGTGACCAGGGGCCCCAGGGGTTTAGGTGACCCATGATTGCAAAAATGTACAATAGTACATAGGTTTTTGAAACGGGGAAGAAAATTCTACGCTTTGCCCGGGGACCCATCATGACATTAACACGGACCTGAAAATGTCTTTGTGATACATTGTGTAATGTATCTTGGCAGTATTCTTACAGATATCTATGAAAACAATGATTCGGTACCCTCAACTCTTTCTACAACAAGTTAAGGCCTGTTTACACTGGTAGGTTTTAGGAATAGATAAAAGGAATGAGGGACTGTGTGGGAAGAACTCTCCCGAAAGGCTGTTTGTTTACATTGGTTCGTTTTCTGAAAGAGAAGCGATGCGCATCGTTTGTTTTGGTCATGTTTCGAAGGGGGCAAATCGGAAAACAAAAGACGGAAAGCCAGGAGAGTTCTTCCCACACAGTCCCCCATTCCTTTTTTCTATTCCTAAAAACCTACCAGTGTAAACAGGCCTTTAGTGCCGGCAGTACTGCATGTACGTTTTATCAAACACTCCCTTAGGCTAGCAGCCCACTGAGACTAATCTGTTTTGCTTCGGTTTCAGTGTGAGATGTGGACTACGGAGTTCAACGGTACCTTGGGCACTGACACAAGTTTGTCTCGCTGATTGGTGCAAAAGAAATTCGCCCAAATCTGAGCCAAA
>OZ007572.1:15823054-16068054 GCA_963931925.1 Onchidella celtica
AAAGAAAAAACTGGGGGGGGGGGGAGGGGGGATAGGGATGTCATGTCCGGATTGAGTGAGGATGAGACACGTGGAGAAGAGGGACAGCGTCAGGATGAATGTGTGGACGCAGAAAAGACAGAAAGAGTTGCTGGGAGCACAGCGATTTCTACGTTCAAGGAATTTGAAGGACCAGTGGAAGGTGGAGACGGTCGGCTCGTCAGGCTGTCTCTAATAATTATGTCGTCTGTTTATTTATGACATACATACACGTTGATGGATGCATAATACATACTCTCTGTCTGTCTGTCTGTCTGTCTGTCTGTCTGTCTTTTTCTCTCTCTCTCTTCTCTCTTCTACCTATCTGTCTCTCTGTGTCTCCTTCTGTCTGTCTGTCTCTCTCTGAATCTCTATGTCTGTCTCTCTCTGAATCTCTATGTCTGTCTCTCTCTCTCTCTCTCTCTGTCTCTCTCGCTTTCTCTATCTATCTGTCTATGTCTGTCCGTCTCTGTCTGTCTGTGTGTCTCTCTGTGTCTCTCTCTTTTTCTATCTCTCTGTCTCACTGTCTCTCTCTGTCTCTCTCTGTCTCTCTCTCTCTCTCTCTCTCTCGCAATGAACACACCTCGATACACTTCAAAGGCAGTGCCTTCCTGGGCCAGCGATTCGGGGTCCATGGTTCCCTTTTTCTATAACGACTGGGATATCAATAAATGAATCACAGAGAAATTCTGTGACATGTGAGTTTCAGAATGTATGTGTACTTAGAACTTCATGAAATTCAGCTAGCTAGCTAAGGCTACCATCTTCATAAAAATGGAATGCATTAATGAGCTGTAAAACGAGAACAGATTTGCAGAATGCATTCAAGACTGGTGGCGTACTAAGTCGGGTGTCGGTTTTAGTGTGAGATCAGTCAAAAATTGGGCAAAAAGAAAAAGCTGTATGTAGTGAAGCCTCGCGTAAGAAATAATACTTTCCTGTCTTTCCTTTTTCTTTGCGTTTCGTTGTATGCTTTGAGTATTATTTCTTACGCGAGACTTTGCTACATACAACTTTTTCATTTTGCCAATTTTTTTACCTTGCTAAATTTAAGCCTTGCTGCGACACCACAGTTTTTCTGTGTTTTTTATAATGATGTTTTGTGTGAGATGTAAACTATGGGGTTAAACGGGACCTCGCTCACTGGCAAGACTGAAACAAATTTGTCTCACTAGTGTGGGTGCGACTAAACTGTCTGGAATCAACAGGCCAAAAGAGAGACCCCGCACATTGAGTCAAAACAGTCGCAAGGCAGTCTTGGCTCAGTGTGCCATTGGCCAGAGAGAGTGATCTAAACTCCACTTCTGTTGGAGACTGAGATGACCATAATGAGAGTGTACAGGATCTCTCCAGTCTTTCATTGGATTAAAGGTCAAATTCCCCTGAGATGAATCAATAAACGAATTACTGTGTCGTTTCTCTAAGCCTACTATTTAAATCAAAGAAATAAAATAAAAAAACATCGAGCTCAATTTTCTCAAAAACAATTAGAGTCTAGTTACGCCACTCTTTTATTCATGATCGGAATATTGTGGACTTCAGGCGAAAGGTGGAAGACGTTCTCAACAGTAATATGATAACAGAGAGCAAAAATGGAGGTGGTGGGTGGTGCCGCTGCCCGAGCAAAATTAAAGAAAAACTAATCCCCCCCAGCCACCACCCACCCACCCACCCACCGTCGTTGTCCAAGAAGACTATCGTATGTCAAATTTTCGAAATATTGAAAATCTGATACATGTATGTTGTAGTTTTTTCTTTTGTTCTTTTTCACTTCTCTGATCTAACTAGCTGACATACAAGATGATAGCTGTTTTCTATTTTTAGGAATCAGACTGGAATAAATAGTTCTTGCGTACACAACAGGAATAGATCAGTTTTTTTTACTGTTTTTTTTTTTTGCTTCTCCAGAAAAGTACAGATTTGGACATATGACATTTCTCTGGTCGTCCACGATACGAACATGAGACTGTAACCCCGGGGAGGGTGAGCTAGGGTAGAAATGGTCTTCAGACGGGCGTGGGAGGGACTGACCTACTTTTTATTTCTTGATATCCTGTAAGATCCGTCCTGTCTGCTTACTGACCTACGGGTACCAAGGGAAGGTGGGGGGGGGGGGGGGGCAAGGGAACGGGTCACATTTAGCAAACCAGCTAAAAGTGCAGCGTGATGGTTGTCGTGATTTTACTCAAACTAGCTAGAATCTAGATCCCAAAAAACAAAAACTTTCGATCATACTTTTCGACTCTACTCGACAAAAATGTGTCTTCATAACTTGCAGTTTATGAAATGTGAGTGTGCATGAGAAAACCCGGCTTAAGTCGGCAACATGACATTTTGAGCTCTGTACATATAATAAAAAACAAGACATTTCTGATAAATTGAAGTCAGTGACCCCCCTAAAACAAGATTTTGAGAAAACGGCATTTAATCCTAAAAGTAGCAAAAGCTAATTGAACAAGTAATATTGGAGTGATTGCTGTTAGGAGACCGTAGTCTAATAATTAAGCCGTTATAGATATCATACTGAGTAGTGTTCACTGCTCATCTACATTTTACCCTGTAACATGCCACGGTCCCCTAAACAACAGCCAAGTCGGAAGTTTTTGGATCTTGTTAGGAGACTGCAGTCTAATTACAAAGCCTTTATAAAGATCATAGTGAGTAGTGTTCACTGCTCGTCTACAGTTTACCCTGTAACATGCCACGGTCCCCTAAACAACAGCCAAGTTGGAAGTTTGTGTCGGACCCATATTTTCACTTCAAAGCCTTTTTCTCAATCAGCTCTGCCGACTTTTTGTGAGTTTTCTCATGCACACTCCGAAAAAAATCGGAAATAAAGACTTAAGGGCTAAAGTTTGTCCAGAAAGGGTGTTTCTATGTAATTCAACGTCAAAATTTTGGGGCAGTACACAAAATTTTATAATTTTTAGTCCTGGAAGTAGTCACAACGTTTAAGCTGCTTCCAGTTTAACATTCTAGCTCCGTTATAGTATGACTCACAAAGTTTGAAGTATTCGTGAGATGGGATATCTGCATCGCCAGGGGCCGATGGTGGCTTTAAGACATAGTATATAAAGTTGGGAGCTTTAACCTCGATTTTAGCAGTTTCGACCCATCCCCACCCCCATTCCCAGTGTACGCTTGCCATACAGTTGGCCTTCACACACAGCCCCCACCCCCTCCCCCCCCTCCCCACACACACACACACCCTGCGAGCCTGCGACCATTTAGAATGGTGAATATCCATGACAAGGTCTTAGTGTTTAAAATTTTTACTGACATTTTACACGGACTATCTGGCTTGGTTCACTAGATACATGACCTGTATAAAGCCAACATTCGACTCTCAGATGATAATCTTATCCTAAAACTTTTTTGATCAAAAGAAACAAAAAGGAAACAAAACTTCTTCGTGACCACAATAAATGAAAAGTACACGACGTACGCTTCCCTGAACAAGTACGCTTTTCTTAACCTAGGGTCACCCACCCCCATCTCCCACTTCCCACCCACCCGTCTGAGACGAAATACTTTGTGGTTGACCCCTTGAATAACATCTGTGGTTGGTTTGGTGGGCGTTTATGGCAGGGTCTGCTTCAAATCCTGTCATTCCGCTGTGTTCTTTCTGTCGTCTTGCTTCTGGGACATTCCACGGTAACTGACTGGACGTTCAGACAATACTTTTTAAAGAAAGAAAAGGGAACTAAATAAGTAACCAACCATTTATTTCAAAATGGATTGATCAATCCTCCAGAAAAATCATACAGAAATGATAAAAATGTGTTTTAAATAATAAAAATTATGATAAGTCCATTCAATTGTCTTCACTTTTAGTTGGTAACTGATGGGACAGATAAAAATACCATGTTTTTTACATAGCAAAATGAAACTGCAAAATTTATGAAACCAAACCAACAGGATTAGTGAACATAGTTTTTCTACTTTCAAAAAATGCATTTGAGCATACAGAAAAAGCATAAATATTCAAGTTTTACTTTTAAGCACAAAGGGGCAATTAGTCTGAGTAACAGATTGGACATAATCTTGGTAACTGATGGAGGGTTGTAAACATGTGCTCTCTTCCAAGATGGTCGCCAGGCCACATAGTGCGTGTTAATCATAAATGTTAATTTCATTACAGCCCTTTGTAAGGAAATTAACATTTATGATTAACACGCTCTCCAATGGAACGAGGAATGTTGGGGCCCCAAAGAGACGTTACAAAGACACTCTCAAGCAATCACTGAAGGCCTTTGCCATTGATGTGAGTGAGTGGGAAAAGCTCTCGCTTGATCGTGCAAATTGGAGGGCGGCCCTTACCAGAGGCAGCAAAGCATGGGAAGCTGACAGAGTCCAGCAAGCTATCAAAAAAAGAGAACGGCGCAAGAAAAGGCCCAGTGGTACTGAACCAACGGAGCACTCTTGTCATTTATGCGGAAGGGTCTGCAGGGCAAAAATAGGACTTATCAGTCACATGAGAAGCCATAAGTCATGAAAGAACAGTCTTTCCATTCTGTCCTCTGTGTCCTTTAGTTCTCTTTATTGTCCATGTGTTGAAATTCTCAACAATTTCTGTTCTTTATTCCTCTGGTGTTGTTAAGGTCATCATCATACCTGATGGACGAACTATTATTATTATTATTGTTATAAATTCATTACAGCCCTTTACAACACAAACATTAATTTTTTCTCCTTTCATGGTTTTGAAAAATGACTCTTAGGTAACATATTACGTGGAATGTCCCTTCTTCCTAATACAATATGGCCGTTATCGTGCCAGTGTGCTTTCTCCAAACTCAAAAAACTCAAACTCATTAACTCTTTCCATACTGCAATTCAGCCCAAATTAGTCCAAATGCGTCAGTCGGGGGGACCGATACATCGGCAAAAAGTACTCTCCTTGTTACCCCTGGGCATTTCAACGATACTGTGTCCATCTAGCTTCCCAGTGTTTTTGTTGTTTGTGGTACAACCGATGCCACTATTACTGCACTTCAGCAGAAATTAGTCCAAATGCGTCAGTCGGAGGAACCGATGTATCGGTGAAAAGTACGGAAAGAGTTAAATAATGGGGAAGTGTATATCCGTACAACATGTTGTATGGATATGGACAGTGCATATCTGTACAACATGTTTACCAAAAGCGCGACTGGTGAAAGTTTGCTGAAACAAAACTTGGTATGGTGTTCATGAATTTAAAGTGACAACACATGGAATAGTCAGATGGACCTGGGGGCGTGAGGGTCTAATCAGTTTGTATCAATGGGCGGTAGTCAGATTGACTAATCAGGCGCAAAGGGGTTGGGGTAGCCATTGGTGATCGACGTACACTCAAGTATATTATTAGCGCAGATCACGCAATCTCCGAGCAGAAGTCGAATTGTTTTGCTTCTAAGCCGATTCATATTTTTAAAAACTATGCAAATTAACAAGGCCAGTAATATAGTGTTCCGGTGTATGTTGTACGTCATCGAATTGTGTGCGTTGTAAGGATATGCACTGCCCACATCCGCACAACGTGTTGTACGGATATGCGCTTCCAGAAATACATACTTCAAACAAAGAATACCAAAATCAAAGGCGCAGAGAATAGACTGTTTTCTGTCAATGTCGGATGTTACAGATGTTGTCAGGAATTATGACGACAGTTCTGGGCCACATGGGGAATTACGGGTGGAAAGTGTTGTAAGATTTGGGGACCGGAGAGGGAGGGGGTCGGGGGATGTAAGACAGTAGATCAACGCATTGACCAAGACAGTGGTAGACCGATGTAAGAGAGCAAGTCTGGGATATAATTATCTCACATCTCCTCAGATGCCCATCCAGGGAGTCGGCCCTTTTACCGCTTCTTCCTTTGCCCTGCACGCACAAACAAATTGCACCTCCCGGGCGAAGGGTTGAGGTGTAGGCGGGGAGGAAGGAGGGTGGTTAGACGGTAGGGATGGAACAGGACAGGAGAAAATTGCCAGTGGGCAGTGGGAGAAGTAGAAACAGTGAGGGGGAAGTGGGGAAGGTCTCAGTCTAAATTCCCTCCCAAACGCTTCAAACCGTCAAGACCACTTAGCCCCAGCCGGGATACAAATACATTAAATCCCCGGGGCAGGGACTGGAAAGGGGAGGGGGGAAGGAGAAGGCCCTTATGAGACGGGAAGAGGGACGGACGAACACGTTTGTAGTCAAGATCACCTTTCAAAAAGAAAAAGCAGGACACTTGAGCCTGGGGGTCAGTCTGACCTATAGGCGCAGGGTGAAAATGGGTCTATTGATTTTTCCAGGGTGAAAGTGATGAAGATGTTCCTTTTTTTGACGCTAATGTCGTGCAACGTTGGGAGAGAAGCAAAGCTGGGCTGCTGCAGTGGTTGCTGTCGTTGAGACGGCGGGGAGATCCGGGGGGGGGGGGGACAATCCGACCGGGGGGGGCGGGGGAGGGGTTGGTGGAGACTGGAGTGACCCCCCCATGTACTGGACAGGTTTGGGAGAGATGGGCAGCGTGGGAAGACAACGTGAAGATCTGGGAGAGATTATTCAGGCAAGCGTGATGTGGACGTAAGAATGATCTTTCCCAGGGTTTGAAAGGACGTGGGGAAGGGGAGGGGGAGGGGGGAGGGATGAGTGAGAGAGAGAAGAAGCGGAGAGAAAGAAATCAGATGTTGAAAGATGTGAATGGAAGGTTTCTTTAAGAAAAATGACAGAAATGGTAAGGGTGAGAGTATGGTTGATGGGGGGGGGGGGGCCAAAAAATAAGGAGGAAGGGGGATGCAAAAGCAGACAGACAGACACACAGACAGACGGCAGGCCATGGGTGGGTGGGTAGGTGTGTGGGCGGGAGAATGGATGGACGGGTGGGTGGGAGAATGGATGGACGGGTGGGTGGGAGAATGGATGGACGGGTGGGTGGATGGGTGGAAGGAAGGATGGAGGGATGGGTAGATTGATGGATGGACGGATGGGTGGGTGGTGGGAGAATGGATGGGTGGATGGTTGGATGGACTCATTTATTCAAACCATTAATTGCCTGCGTCTTTCTGTCCTCAAAATACTTATACTCCTTTTTTGTTGTTGTTGTTTTAGAGCCTGGGTTAAGTGACAAGAGGAGGTTGGAAGAACTTTACGAGAGTGACTGACAGACAGACACAGACAAAGACAGATAGAGACAAACAGACAGACAGAGAGAAATGATGAAAGTAGCTGATTTGAATGTCTTGAACACCTTGGACGGAGGCGGGGAACTTAACAGCGCGATCCAAATTGTTGTGGCGCATCTGTGTAAACATGATAATCCCTACAATCAGCAGTTCCTCAGAGGAACAAAGAGGAACTTAAAAGATAATCCTACAGTCCTCTTATAATCATAATCAGATGGGATAAATGTGTATCTCTCCAAAAACATCAACAATCTAGATGGACATAATCACAAGTGAAAACAGTGGGGATCAATAACTTCATAGGCCAGCTAAGTGTTCGATTACTGTTTGAACCAGCCATAATTATACGCATTTGTCCGATCCTTCAAAGCATTTCACAGGTGAGCTCAAACTGACTGGGAAAATAAATTTCACAGCAGTTCAATAACAGCTTTTATAATAATACCCAAGGTGAAAGTCAACTTTCAGAGCGCTGACCTCAACAGAAAAGTTCAATGGCGGATATCAGCCTTTCATTCATAATTTTACCTCAGCCCCGCGCTAACAACAGTGACCTGACATTCAAAACAAGTCATTTGCCAATGCAATCAATAATTTTACTTACAAATTTGATAATGGTTTAACTTCACCAGTGTGGGGGATTGCCAAGTTTTGCGTAGGTTGAAAAGCAACAGCTTTCCCTGACATCTTTATGAGGAGGCATTATAAATTTTGTCCAATGTTTGAGACAGTGGTTGTAACGGGAGGGGGGGGGGGGGTGTCAAGATCAAGATCGAAGAAGAGACAAGAGATGAAAGTGTGAAAGAAATGAAATTGCCGTCTCGTTCCTTTTCTGTGTTTTTGGTCTTTCTCAGCGAGAAAAAAAAACCCACAGATTTGGTGTTTGCTGGTTTTAGAGAAGGATCGTGAAAAAGAAATACCATGAATGGTCGAGATCACATAGGCCTACCTGTCTACAGATGGCCACAAGTACTTGAAATGTAACAAAATCCATTACAGGCCAGCGTAGCTATTTGTTGCTATTATTGTTGTTGCTGATAATTCTTTTCTGTGGGGGAGGGGGGAAGGTTTATAAAAGAAGATGAAAGCAGCTGTAATTCCTCCAATCTCAATTTTCCAGTATTTTCCAAGATGTCATACTTACACTTTCTCTCCAAATGCCAATCAGAAATCCTCATAAGGTCAAACACGGCATTTTTCAGTTTGACATTTCTGTGCTAGTGTGTTTATTTATCCATTTATCAGTATGGTCTACCGAAAATGAGATAAAGACAGTAATTATTACCAAATGCAGTCAACAAAAATGTTACGGGGGACATTAGTTGAAGACACTGGTGAAGAATCATAGTCAGATCCTAACGTGAAGATCTTGGAATAGAAATACTGCGAGCGTTTTGCGCCACAATGGATGGATGTTGAATTTCTTCATCAGAAAGTCTTGTATTTTCCTGGTGAGACCGTGATGGCACTGGGGGGGGGGGGGGGGGAAGCCAAATTCGCGCTATGTATTAAGTTCTGAAGACAACGTTATCAGGGGCGTTGACGTTAGTTTAGCTTTAGGTTTACCGTCCGCCGTTGCCGGCAAACATCGCGGGGAGATTCAAGCGCCGGTCCTTTGTTGGAGTGAGTGAGATATGTTTCTTAAGAATCTCAGTACCTCCTTCTGTCCATCATCTTCTTGGCCTTCCTCTGTCTTTAGATTCAGGAGATTATGCTATGCTTGGAGTGCTGGCTGCTGTGACTACATGTTCGTAAGATGTCCAAACCCTTTGAACTGTTGCCACGAGCGTATCTACGGGACTGGGCAAGAGATCAAGTTATAGCAAGTAAGGGACAATGTCTCGCTAATCTTATAATTAACAAATCATGGCAGTACATGAAAACAATAGTGGAGCCTAATTACGTCTGACGAACATTCAATGTCTTTTTTAACTATTCGAGGGTGGCTGGTTCGACTTATAGGGGGAAAGTGCTCAGTGGTGCCTCCCTTCAAGTGGTGCGTAAGGCACGTGCCATATCTGCCACATCTTAGACACGTCACTGTGCATCGTCACCTTCAGAGAGTACACCTATAAACTTCTCCATGATATACAGAAAAGGATAGGACTATGCAGAGCCCTCTTTACGCATGGGCACGGGGGGCAGTTGCTCAAGGGCCCCAAAAGTTTTTTGGTTTTTTGGGACATTAGTTGAAGACACTGGTGAAGAATCATAGTCAGATCCTAACGTGAAGATCTTGGAATAGAAATACTGCGAGCGTTTTGCGCCACAATGGATGGATGTTGAATTTCTTCATCAGAAAGTCTTGTATTTTCCTGGTGAGACCGTGATGGCACTGGGGGGGGGGGGGAGGGGGGGAAGCCAAATTAGCGCTATGTATTCACCAGTGTCTTCAACTAATGTCCCAAAAAACCAAAAAACTTTTGGGGCCCTTGAGCAACTGCCCCCCGTGCCCATGCGTAAAGAGGGCTCTGCATAGTCCTATCCTTTTCTGTATATCATGGAGAAGTTTATAGGTGTCTAAAAAGGTTTTGGGGCCCCATGCATGGAAATTTACATTGGTTTTTGAAACGCTAAACGCATTCTATTGCTTTGCCCATGGGGCCCATAATAACGGTAAGACGCCCTGGGACTCTGTGTACTAACCGTTCCTCCTCCACATTATTGCAAACATCAGCCTCGAACTGGTTCACGCCCGTTTAATATTCTGTTACGTCTTTTGGTTGAATTAATTCTCCATTTTTTTTCATTGCTTTCAAGTCTATCATGACCCACCAAGCCGTATAGTGTCCTCCCAGACTTCTAAATCAACTGTTTATCTCTTGTCGAGACTCATAACTCCGCGTTCAGACCTAGCATTAACATAATTATGAACACAATCCACTGGATTATACTAAACCTTGATACAGCTTGTTATCACACAGTGAAACCAAAACACCCGGTGCGTTTATGACCTACTACAATATTACGTAATGAGAAACTACGCCACGTCCAGCTGTGCACCTATTTACGCACATCTTTTGTAAGAAACGTGTTTGATTCTGTGCATACGATAGTCAGTTCTGTAAGAAGGGGCCGTCCTTAAGGTACTTGGGCTGGAAGAGGCGGGTACCCAATGAAAACCGTCCATGGATTGGGCAGGGGCGGTGGGTGGCGGAGTCTGGGGGAGCATGCGTACATGATATGCTTTTCCATTATCGTAATGAATTTAAAAGTTTGGTCAAAATCATTTTTCTTCAAACAAAATACTTTGTACTATTGTACATTATAGTGCTTAAAGTGAATCAGTTGACACTGTCCATGCCAAATGCCACTTTAAAAGTCATACATAGAACATCAAGGTTTCATGGGGACACAGGGTACCGAGAGGGTTCAGTTCGCCAAATTCCGTCCGTCGTCTTGTGCGCGTATCATTTATGTCAACAATGCAACGATTCGCACTGCACCCCTTCACAATTGAACGAAAAAGACTAGTACCACAGAGCTCTGTGAGTAGTAGTACTCACCGTGTTTATACGCGCGCCAGTTGTGGACATATAAATCGAAAGAAGGAATGGTCTGTCTTGGTATTCTGTGTCGTCTCGGGTTTCATTGTGGATATGCGCCGGTGTAATTGCCCAACGCCTTACACAGAGGAGGCGGGGGGGGGGGGGGGGGGAGTTGCCTCCAAGGTATGACACGCATAGGGGAAGAGTGGAGTAGGGTAAAAAATAGCCAAATTTAACGGGCTCATTAATCAGCCATCGAGAATGTTCAATGCGAAAAGCAACACATTTTAATCTGTTCTTACCGAAGACAATGCCATTGCATTCAAAACCCTTTTGCCCATAAGAGCTAAGAAACCATTTCCCAGTTAGAGCGCATAATAACATTAAAAATGTGCCCCCCAAAAAACACAAAATGTTAAGAGAGACCCGTACTTTTTGGATGCCCCCCCCCCTCCTCCCCCCCCCCCTACACACTGACATGTAAATCAGGCTGGGTCGCGATGATCTTTGCAACAAGAAGTTTTATGGCCCCGGCGACAGCCAGCGAGCGACGTGCACGCCAAGGAACAACGCAAGCACCTCTGTACTCACTCACGTGGTCAGCCTGACCCCGACGGACGGCTCGAGTGCTCATCCCTGGCCGATCGAGTTTTCACTCGTGACGGCAATGGCAAACATGGCAGTTTTCTTTAATTGTTTAACGTCCCCATAAAGGCAATTGGAGACTGTCGGGGTATCTGGGAGGTGGCGGGCTCTTAGTTGTTTCAGTCCTTGGCACTCCGCGAGTATGTGTTCGACAGTCTCCTGCGGGGACCCGCAGTGCCGGCATACTGGCTCACGGAGTGGGTTGAAACGATTTAGATGTGCGTTCAACTGGACATGCCCCGTCCTCATACGCTGTATGATAGTCGCGTATTTGCGTTCTAGTGACAAAATCGGGTCTTTGATGTCTGGTTTGGTTTGATTATGATACACCCTACGTCCTTTATCCGAGTTTGCCCATTGATATAGCCATTTCCTGCGTCCGTGAGCGCGGATTCTGGCTCGGGCTGCTGGGTAAGACGTTGGGTGCTTTGGCTGTTCGCCTCTGGTACCCTGTTTCGCTAGGCTATCAGCAACCTCGTTGCCCCGGATACCTATGTGCGCGGGGATCCACTGGAGGTGGACCTCGACACCGTATCCACTTATGATCTGGTGGCAGATATGTCTGATTTTATCTGCGCCATGTGCCTCGAGCTTATGGTTGAGCGATTGGACGGCCATCAGTGTGGCCCTTGAGTCTGAGAACACAACAATATCTTCTGGCGATACTGTTCCGTTTTCAAAGCCGTTGAAAACCGTAGTCAGTGTTCTCCCTATCGCTGTCGCCTCAGCGTCGAAGTTGGAGCCATTCGCCCCGCATGGCCCATAGATCTTATCGGTGTCGGTGCCGTCAGGGTAGTAGATTATTGCCCCGTACCCCGCATTCGTAGTCGCCTGTACTGCCGAACCGTCAGTATATGCCTTAATCATGTGTGCTGGGTACGAGTCAATAGTTTCGCCAGCTGCCGTTTTCAGGATCGTGGGATTGACCTCCTTTGTCAGGTTTGTATCTAGAAGCGTGGTTTTGACCACTGGGGGTTTCAGGGAGGCGTGAGGTGGCTCTTTCGTCCATAACCGAAGGGGCATTCTGTCTTGTTCTAGCCCATACTCCTCAGTTAGCCGTTTGGCTTCGCCCAGGAACGACTTCTTCTGGAGTATTTTCGGTGGCGGTTCGATTTCGATCGCCTCCCGCGCCGGGTAGTCCGGCTCGAGCCTTTTTAACCTCTCGTACTGCTGTAGTACGCTTCCTTCCCTTCTGTTTGCCAGTGGTTCCACATTGGTCATGATTTCGAGAGCATTCGTAGGAGTGGTTTTGAGGCAGCCTGTTATGAGTCTCAAGGCGCTGTTCTGAACTCGGTCCAGTGCCGACAGCGTTCGGTCACTGGCCATTGGTTGCAGTGGTAGGCTATATTCTAGTCCTGCTCGGACGTAGGCTAGATATAGCTGTCTGAGAACCTTCCCAGTGGCACCCCAGTTGGTACTGGCGAGCGTTTTTAACAGTGTCAATCGCCTCCTAGCCTCAGTCTCGAGCTTGCTGACGTGCGTCTGCAAGTTGAGCCTGCTGTCAAGTTCGACTCCCAGGTATCGTGGTGCGCTTTCCCTTTTGAGTGTCTGGCCATTGATCTTAAGATTGATGGTGGCTTTCTGGACGTGTTTTCCGTTGGTGAAGAGTTGATAAACGGTCTTATCGACGTTTATCTCCATCTTCCACAATCGGCAGTAACAGGCAAGCGTCGCGAGGTCCCGGTTAAGGTCTCGCTGTAACCATTGGACATGCTTTCCTGTCCTCCAGATTACCATATCGTCGGCATACATCGCTTTTTCGCATCTCAGGTGTTGGGTAAGGTCGCTGGTGTAAGCCGCAAAGAGCGTGCAGCTTAACGCTGAACCTTGCGGTAGGCCATTCTCCATGGTGAGTTGGCTTGAGGTCTGTCCGTTCACTCTGGTGCGGACTGTTCGATTGTGAAGGAAATCTTTTACCCATGCATATATATTTCCTTTGACCTCCGCCTTGAGTAATTTAAGGAGTAGCCCACCTTTGCACACCTTATCGTACGCTTGTTTGAGATCGACGAATACGGCGATAGTATGCTCCCGCCTATGGAAACCATTATTGACCGCTTGGGTCAATCGGATAAGCTGGTCCATCGTCTGCCTGCCACTACGGAAGCCCGCCTGGTGTCTGTCTAGAAGACCGCGCTCTTCTAGATACCAGGTCAGCCGGTAGTTAACCATCCTCTCCCCTACTTTGCAGATGCAAGAGGTAAGGGATATTGGCCTATAATGTGATGGTTCGGTACCATCTTTGCCTGCTTTCGGGATAGCTGACACCACTGCCTTTTTCCAGTCAATAGGGAGTTTGCCTTCATGCCACGTTCTATTTATTAAGGCTAGGAGCCATTTCTTTGCCGTGTGGCCCATCTGGAGCAACATCTCGTTGGAGATTTTGTCCGGGCCTGGCGCTTTACGATTTTTACACTTGCCAAGTGCTCTCTCCAGTTCCTCTAGGGTAAACTCACTGTTAAAGCCATCGTAATCGCTGTCTACCTGCGACTTTTCGAGCTGACGCCTGACCTTACGGAGCCCCTTGTCCGTATTCGTAGCTTTGCCACTCTTATTTGTACTGGCAAAGTGTCGGTTAAGCATGGTTGCACGCTTATGGTCTGTCACCGCGACCGTCCCGTTTGCCCGTATCGGAGCGACATTCTTCACTCTTTGCCCCCGATTAAGGCGATTCAGGACGGTCCACGCTCGGCCACCACTTGGGTCCACGTTCAGAGACTCGCACAGGTTTAACCACTTTGCCCTCTTGGTGCTTCTGGATAGCAGTTTGACTTTGGCGGTCAATCTATTGTACTCGATCCTTGCCGCCGTGCTCGTTTTTGCTTTTCTTCTCGCCCTCTTACGCTGTCGGACCGCCTGTTCAAGTTCCTTTGACCAGGGCAAGCGATTTAGGGGCTGCAGTCCTCGCGGAATACTCCGCTTCGCAGCTGCGAGCACGGCCGTAGTCAGTACGGCGTTGGCTTCGTCAATAGAACCCTGGTTTGGGTCCACCTCGTTCAGAGTTAAACC
This sequence comes from Onchidella celtica, assembly GCA_963931925.1. Lineage (NCBI taxonomy): Eukaryota > Metazoa > Mollusca > Gastropoda > Systellommatophora > Onchidiidae > Onchidella > Onchidella celtica. Next base: position 15,837,360 of record OZ007572.1, read on the forward strand.
TAAAGTCTCTCTGAACTCTTCCCATCTACCTCGCTTGTAATTCCAGTTTAAACGTTTCTCCTTCTTCTTAGCTGTTTTGGTCTGGATTTGTACGAGGAGAGGAAGGTGGTCGCTACCTACGTCCTCGAGGACTGTGTAGCTGTGTCTGGTAACGAGGTCAGCGGATAGAAGCGTAATGTCTGGCCGACTCTCCGCGCCGTTTGCACGATGCAAGCAAGTAGGCGCGGAGGCGCTTGATTGTATCCGGACCAGGTTCGAACTTAGGAGGAGATCTTCGACGTTTCTTCCTGCGATGTTCGTGGATTCTGGGGTGTATCCCATTTCAGGGCTTCGTGCGTTGAAGTCTCCTCCTATGATGGTTTTTCTAAAGGTAGCCTCTGTCAGCCCTAGGTCGCAGGGGACCTTAGGGGGATTATACACATTCGTGATGGTAAAGGACACGCCGTCCTTCCATACTGTAAGGGTGAGGGTATCAGTTTCACCGTTACTCGTCGGGGCGTTCTGCCTCACCGCCGTAATGTCATTGCGAACCAGTGTGGCAATGCCTCGGCATTTGGTACACGAGCAGGTGTACATGGTATACCCTGTGACATGCGCGCCTCTCCCATTCAGTAGAGTCTCCTGGATGAGAGCTACATGTATGTGTTTTGCCTTCAGGAGCTTAGTAAGCTCCAAGACCTTCGGGCGAAGGCCGCAGACGTTGAGCTGCAACATGTTAAGTGTCGCAGGGGGATCCCTCGCCGCTAGGGTCCCCTTCTTGGTTTTCGCACACTCATTCACACTCGCATTTAGACACAGGTTACCAGTAACATACTTGCGCAGGGGGACCTGGTAACTGCCATCCTCCCTACGGAGAATATGTCTGGGTTTCTCAGCCCCACGTTTATTTTTGCCATATTGTACCATCATGTAAAGTGGGAATTTGTCGCTGCTTAGATCCCTTTCAGACAAAAGGAGGCTGGTGACAGCCTGAACCGACTGATTCGTATCACGTCGTGATCAGAATCTCTCTTTCTCATCCGCCAGCGTGCGGTCATTGTCTTGTTTAGTCGTTGTCACGTAGTGCTTGCTGCACGACTTTCGAAAGATCGATCTGGTCAGTCCCCGGCCCTCAATCGGGGACTGCCACCACTGCGTTCTGCTAGGCAATTTGCCCCCATCTGCCTACAGCAACGGAAAGCTCCCAGTGTTTAACGGCTTCGGGAAGGTCAGCCGTCAGCCCGTCCCCGTTAGCTAGCCCCCAGCTTGGGCTACCCCGCTGCTACCACGTGGCGGTCGAGGAGAAATTCTCCCCGGGTCTCTCCAGACCTGGGATCGGGCTTATCCGGAGCCCGGTGGCTGCGGAATGGTCATAGGCGGAACGGTGATCATCTGCTAGTACCACTCGTTCGCATACACCTTGTACGAGGGACCCACCGAGACAGGACCAGTATTCGAGCTCAGTCGGTTTCCCGGAAACACTGCAACAGCAGGACCCTCGGAGCAGCGCCGACGGACGGCTAGTCAGTGTCGAATTCAAGTCAAGGTATATTACATTGTTGTCAACACACACACACACACACACACACGCGCACACGCACACGCACACGCACACACACACACACACACACACACAGTATCGCGCCAGCCAAGGACAAAAAGAGGAGAAGTCCTACATAAAAGACACAGAAGAACCCGGGGGGGGGGGAGGGAGGGAGAGGGAGATAGTTCTAAACAAGGAGAAAATCTATTACTTATTTGTAGAGATCAAATTAGTTTGGGAAAAAGGCGGTGGGGAGGAGGGGGGGTGGCGAGCGCCCCCAGCTGATGAATTTATGTAATAATAATAATATGTTGTTAAAGGGGGTATAGTCTATTTACAAAGCTTTAGAGAAAATATTGAGTTGTGTTCACTCTGTTATTATATAGCTTTCTATGTAAAACACTAGATCTATGTCTCCCCTAACAAGAACCTTTATGTATAGCCAGGAGATAATTGTGCACCAGCACTTACATTATAACCACAAGTTGTCTATGTCCACATTTATGTAGCAAATTCTCACCAGATATTGTTAAATGATTTACAAGCACCTAGGCACAGCTGTGTTGAATGACCTATACAATGCAACAGAATCCACTAAAAGTAAGACTGAGACACAATTAACAGTCATTATCAAGTATTCCATTCTGAATGCAAGATGATGTTATTGTCATTAATTTTGTTGAGACAATGCCAAGAAGGGCCAAAATTACGACATGTCTGTGGTACCATTCTCTGGCATAGCCGTCGATAACGCCAATCACGAAAAAAATCACCCACATTCTGCAGCGACCGAAGACCATGCGGTTTTTTTCAAAACCTTTTTTTTTTTTTTAACCGCTGAGAGACAACGCTATAACCGCTGGGAGACAACGCTATAACCGCTGAGAGACAACGCTATAACCGCTGAGAGACAACGCTATAACCGCTGAGAGACAACGCTATAACCGCTGAGAGGCAACGCTATAACCGCTGAGAGACAACGCTATAACCGCTGAGAGACAACGCTATAACCGCTGAGAGACAACGCTATAACCGCTGAGAGACAATCTCTAAACCAGAGAGCGAGACAAGTCTAAGGGTGCCAAAACAAAATTTTGAAAGAGACGGAAAGAAAAGAGAAAATCTCTGGCGTTGTGCCCATTTCGTTGTCTGTTCAATTTCCATTTTACGATAACTTAAAAAAAAACAACCCAGCAGTCCTGCGAAATTATAATTAACTAGCCGACTCGAGCAAGATGAATCTTGCAAATTCTTCGTATTAAGTCTCAAGATAATCTAGATCTAGATCACAGGCTGTTGGGTTCGACGCAAAGACAAATAGAACTTACTGTTACACCACAAATCCTCGACTAATGGTCCGATTTGGTAAAGTTGATGTTCGGCCAGCAATGTGTAAAGAGCGACGTGGAACGCAATTTCCGATCATAGTTTTCGACTTTACTCACAAAAATGCCCCGAACATCTAGCAGTCACAGGGAAGATCGAGGGCAGGAAAAGTAGGGATAGACAGAGAAAACTTTTACCGAAAGCCTTAATTCATGGACAACAAATAAACGTCACAACAACAACAACTCCTTCTTGAGGTTGGCCGATGACAGATCCGAGTGGAGAGCCATGATCGCCAATGTCTGTTCCAGACAGGGCAACTGATGATGATGACTTACGGAATGCTTACACTTTCACCCTCTAGTTCCATTATAGTATGATGCTGATATAGAATGAGAGAACAGGTTTCATGCAAATGATGTTAAAAAATGAATCAGACCTGGATTAGCTTTTACTATGGACCCTTTTCATTTACCGTCCTCCATATCACGTGATTTGCAAACAAAATAGCGGCGTGCCCCACTTGTAGGGCGGAAGCGGTGGACAACTGTTACAGTCGAACGATGCCATCCTCTTGTTGGGCACCCAACTGTACAAACCCGTTACGTCCTGGTTCTGGCATAAAAATATATCTTTGCTTAGACTTTGCACATATTCAGATGCCATCACTAAGGCAAGTTGAGGTTTTTGCCCTGCACGGTGCTTTTCGAAGCCGTGCGGCTCCCCGCAAACAACCGTAACGCGGAAGTGAAAAGGGTCTATAGCGATCTCTTTCTGTAGCACTGCAAAGTTAGACCTGAGACATGGGATACCGAGACGGTTCAATTCGCCGAATTCCGTCCGTCGACTTGCTCGCGTATCATCCGTGTCAACAATGCAACAATTCGCACCACACCACACCTTCATAACTGAACGAAAAAGACAAGTACTACTGTACAGAGCTCTGTGAGTAGTACTCACCGTGTTTATACGCGCGCAAGTTGTGGACATAATAGTGAAAGAAGGAATGGTCCGTCTCGGTATTCTGTGTCTCGGGTTAGATTAGACGAACACAGTTGCTCTTGTCTGTAGGGACTGTGAAAAGGACATCTCACCACACATCAGAAAACGTGTGCAGACCTAGTTTCTGTGGGGTCATGCCCTGCTAAAGAATTCTCACCAGAATAATAATGAACGACAGTTTTATATGTCGTGAAACTTATATTCAAATGCAAAAATACACCTGCTCAAGTCGGCCCACTATCTACTATGTGACCCTCATTACTTTAAATAAACATGATATTAATGTCGGGAAATGTGCAGCTTGCATGAGTAATGTTACAGAGATGCAGATTGGTCGGACTGCTCACAAAGAAGACCGGATCTGTGCAAGTACACCATAGACAGCGGTATTAAAAACGCAATATTAGAACTGCGATTACTATAATTCAATAGCTGGCCAATTGTTGCTATTAATGTTTCCCTATAATACTTGCAAAAGACTGAGCTGGCTTAGATGTTTCAAATGGCTTGTAGTTTTCACCCCCCCCCCCGCACCCCCCAAAACGGGCTTCAAAATCTCGATATATCATATCTATCAGTCTGTCTATTGTCGGTCTGGATCTATCTATCTATCTATCTATCTGTCTGTCTGTCTGTCTATCTATCTATCTATCTATCTATCTATCTATCTATCTATCTATCTATCTGTCTGTCTGTCTGTCTGTCTGTCTGTCTGTCTGTCTGTCTGTCTGTCTGTCTGTCTGTCTACCTACCTACCTACCTACCTATCTATCTATCTATCTGTCTGTCTGTCTGTCTGTCTGTCTGTCTGTCTGTCTATCTATCTATCTATCTATCTATCTATCTATCTATCTATCTATCTATCCCAAACGTTCCCTCTCTCTCTCTCTGTCACTCGTTCACACTCACTCACTACACAAACACACACACATACACTGTGTAGGCACACACTAATTGTACCATTTAAAAAAAAATAAAAGTACACAACCCATTTCGATGAACTAACATTGTATTGCCGTCAGTTTCACGGGATAGCTTTGTTTTTTTTTTGGTTTTTTTTTCTATCCAATTATCCTAGATATTATTCCCTTTTAATGAAGTCTGGGAGACGGAAAGGGGGGGGGGCATAAGTTATGGAGTAGGGGTGTTGGCATCAATTATACCTCACCATTGCCTGGCGTGCTCTAAAGACAGGGGGTCTGTGTCACACCCGATATAGGTAATTGTTGTGTGTTATCGCCTAATCTTAATCCTTTACTTAACAGTAGAAACTCGTTACTTCTTCGTCATTAAACTTTTCTAAATAAGAATGGCCTTCAGTCTCGACCTACATGTATATATGGAAGTTACTAGACTATAGAGATGTGCCACATAGACAAACAGCTGACAGGCAGACACACACACAGAAAGAACGAGAGAGCGAGAGAGAGAGAGAGACAGATACTGGGAGACAGAGAAGCAAACAGAGACAGAAAGAGTAAGAGAGAAAGAGACAGACAGACGGAGATAGAGAGACAGGACGACAGAGAGAAGCAGAGACGGAACGGAGAGACGGAGAGACGCACACAGACACACAGACAGGGAGAGAGAGAGAAAGAGACGTCAATGGTATCTACTCTATGCCAACCGCACAAAGCAAGATAAATGGAAATAAATCTGATGGGGCCGCCACTTCTTCTTATTTCATTTTTATATATATATATATTTTTTTATTCCATCAATTTATCTGGTCAGTCAAGAGGCCGTGACCCGGGCAGTCGGACAGCCGGACAGACAAAACCTACTGGGCTAGACATTCCGTTGGGACCTGCACGTAGAGGCACCGGGCCAATCGCAGGGGCGGATCACGATACAGGCTTGTTGGGGGTGCAATGCTGATAAATATGGGTGAAAAAAACTTAAATAATGTTGTTTTTCGCAATGCCCCACGTTACAAGGCAACAACTAGAAATTTGTACCATACTGTTTCTAACGCGAGGTTTTGCGAAATACAAAATTAATGTGCAATCTTTGTTTTATATGTTGGCCACAGTTCTTTGACATTGTGCTTCGTACGCCCGACAGAGATCCCACAAGTGCAGAGAACGGTGGAGTGGGAGGAGAACAGCTGCTTTTGATAATAATATACATTTCGAGTGTTGTCAACCCGAATGTGTTTTCAATTTTATTGATTGCTTTTAAATGCCTGGAGATATCCAAGACACAAGGTGTGTGACTTTTAAAACACAATAAAACTATTCAAGTGGCCATGTTGAAATTATTGCAATTATTTTATGAGGGCTACAATTTTCAAACTCATTTTTCTCCGTTTGTCTATTTTGGACATAAATTATTCTGGTTGCCAGTCCTTGATTTGTTTAAATTCGTCATTTTCTTGTTTTTCCTTTCCGTTCCTATTGTCATCAGCTTGAGTAGCTTCCTTCGGTCAGGGGTGACTTTCTTCAAAAAAGCCATCCAGACAGATATGAGGAAGGGTCCGTACAAAAGGCATACATCGGGGGGAGGGGAAGGGAGTCTGGAGAGCGTAGGCACGTTTTTCATTCAAGGTAAAGAATATATAAGTATGGTTTTATTTACTTCTTCTCTCACATTGGATTAAATATAAAAATAATGTTTCTTATGAAACAGTTAAACAGTTCATGCGGAATGCCGCTTAAGTCTTCGAACATCAGTAAGTTTTTTTATCATACACATTCGCCATTCACTGGCACTCGCACAAAAGAGGAAGGGGGCGGGGGGTCTGAGGGCAAGCTCGGGGAGGGGGTCGAAAGTGGCTAAAATCGATCAGGTACTTTTTTTAATGGCTCCCAAATACGTGAGCATAGTTACGAGGTTCTTGTAATATCAAGCAAAGCAGTTTCTCAATTTTCTGAGACCAGCGACAGTTCTACCCCGTAGGTATCTAAGCCTGGTACTGCCAATAACTGACTAAATCGGCTGTGATTGAACTAGTTACCAAAGTCAGTGAAAATTGGATTTCAGAAATGGGGACTCTTTTGTGTGTGTTTGTGTTTCCAGATCAATCCAAGTTTTAGAAATACCAGATTTTTAAAGATTATTTCTTTGCAGCCCAAAAAACTTTTGGCGCGGCAGTTGACACCTTTTTGGCAACAGTGTAGAGTTATGTGTTTCTTGTACCAGTTCAAACACAAAGAAGAGCCTGACGAAAAAAAAAGGTGTGTGGCGAACACCGAGAGTCATAAACTCGGTGTGGCCGGGGTTCTAGAAGATGTCAGGAAGTTAAAGACCGAAACATCTAATGAACGATTCCTCTTCCTCTGAATATCGTCATCTGCCTCGCTCCACCTGAGGACTTTCTTACCACTAACATTGCTTAATTTTGTGTGTGCATGTGTGTGCGTGTTTGTCTTTGTGATTATGTAGCTTTCTCAGATCCAAGGTATGACTGCAAATTGATGAATTGAAAGGCAAGAAGAGGGAAAGCACGGTACGGGATATAATTAATTCCATGTATGTTGATAGTTCAGCTTCGCAATGCCTTGCTTTTTTATTCATTTTTCTGTTCGCGTGTGTGTGTACATGTAGCTGTTTCAGTTCCAAGACATGACCGAAGACTGCAGAAGAACAAGAAAAGAGTGCACGGCAGTGAGATATGACTTTATGTGTATTGACAGTCAAGTTCCTCAGCGACCACTCTGGCAAGGTTGAGCTCAGCGTCAGAATTTCAAGTCGTCTATTCTGGGAAATGTCAGATCTGGAATAAGGCGTTTGGTGAATTTTTCTGTATTATTGAAATATTATTGTGGACCGTATTTTTAGGTACTTCTGAGAAATAGTATTGTGAGGAGTAAAACGTATTTCTTCTATGACGTCAGTCGTGTCTGTTGAGATCTGAATTGAAGTATACTCATAATTACCTTTATGTATTGCAGACAAGTAAAGAAAAACAGTGAGAACTTTCAAAGACGGTTATGCTTTAGGTATGGATTGATGTGCTGTTGAAAAATGGTGTATTTACTTCTGTTGTTGACCTTCCAAGTATTTTCAGTTTGTATAGAAGTAGTGGGGAAAGACAGCAGTTTAGGACATCAAGAGTTCCAACAGACAACAGTTCAACATAAAGTACGAAAATACAAACGAAGTTGATAAATTTTATATCTTTTATTTTTTCAAAAATAATTATTTACATAAACATTCAAACATTTCTGCATTCTGTCAATAATTTACAGACATTAAATAACATTTTCCTTCGGCAGTTTCGCTAAAATCATGACATTTAGTCCAAACTCTTTTGCATCTTTTAAATACTTCGAGACATGCAAATTTCTGATACACCACATTATACATCTAGATCTACACACACAATCAACAAATTTACTGTATAAATTACATTCTCTTACAAACTCTCTTTGTTTCTCATACTCATCATCCAAACATTCTCTCAATCTTACACACTTGAGCAGAACTCTTTACCAACTTTTTGGTATGAAATAACTGTGTAATTTCTTTGAATGAAACTCTCTTTTTCCATTTCCTCTTCACAAAGTTTCACAGTATATGGACAGATATTTCAGTTTCATACCATGCGTTGTGTAATCAATGATGTTTTCAACCATTCACACCAACTGACTGACCTTCTGGCTCAGGCGACCAGTAAATAAATAATCATTTTGACTTATGTACAAGATGAGGGACAGTCCAGGCCTAGCCTATAGCATGTTATGTAATAAATAATGGAAATGAATGACGAAGTGGGCTGCTTCATTTCTGAGAGGGTGGAATTATGAAAGATGTGAGCAATTCAACAGAAAAACCTCCCAAAGCTTTTACTTCTTTTTAATGAAATACAGATTATGCCCTACCTCTCCCAACATTTCATTTCTCCTTTTCAAAGTCCCAGAAAAGTATATGATCAAAAATCATGTAAAATTCCCAATAGGTAAATCTGCCTCCCGTAATTTAATTCCATACTCAGTGACATAACGTCCAAAGCTGTTTTCCTCATCGATACCCGTTATCAAGATTAATTATTTCATCATATAATTACCCCCAAAGAACTATAATTAAATCATGATCTCTGAAGGTGAACGGCGGATTAATGGTCAAATGAAATAACATTCAATGAAATTAAAATGTCAAAAGAAGAAAAAAAAAACACACTCACAACATCAAACAGTGTTTTAGAGGTGAATGAAAACATTAGTAGTTGATGTGAAAATCAGACATGAATGCCAGGTAGCAAATTGCATGGTTGGGGAATGCCAAATGGATTTTTTTTTTTCAAACACACCTTGGCCTAAAATGAATTGCCAATTTGGGTTTTCCAAAACATTAAAAAAAAATGCAAACTTAGTATTAATGTTTTCCTGCCTTTTTTTTGTTGTTTGGATAATTCTCCATTTCTGGATTTATCACTGCTTTTCTCTTTGAGAAGGAATCTTCAAACCACATGAAATCTGCTACTGGATGATAATAATTCATAATGAATCAAGAAAATGAATTCAATGTTATAAACACAAATATACATCAACAAACATGCACTAATGTAAAAATCCTTCAGTGCAGACAGGATTTTGACACAGCTCTCAGAAACTAAATGGTTTAGAATCCAAGTCTTTAGTCAACAACTGCTGATAAAAGTCTGCATAATGCTCAAGGCAAACACATAGTTGCTGTTGCTGTTATTAGGTACTACTGACATAATTGTGATAACTCCTGGGAATATAACAAAAAAACAGAATTTCGAATTCAAATTTAAAAGGAAAGAAAATTCAAAGGGGAGAAATATTGAGAAATGAAAAGGTAAACATATACAGGTTTTTGCATTGTATCTTGCTTGCTTGAGGCTATCACCAGCCTGCTGCCTTGGTTATTGGGGTAGGGAAGGTTAATGCCAAAGAAGCCACACAGGAGCATTAACCCTATGCGACTTGTAATAATCTACACTATTGTACAACACAGCAAAAAAAGAACAGAAAAACCACAGATACCTACAGAATGCTGACAGCCACAGTATGAATGATCATGAAAAAAACAGAATGTGTAATGATAGAAACATCTGGACCATTTACTGGACTATCACAAATCCCGAAGGGAACCAAAAAAAAAAAAAAATCTTGACAGACATTTGCTTTGGATGTGGCTGGACGCGCCAGAATCATTGAATGATGAAAAATGAACGAATATTTGAATGGTTGGAAGGTGTGAGCACGAGGGATAACAGATTTCCCACTGGACTTAAACAGGAATTTATTTTTATTTTTTATTCATTTTTTTTTTTATTATTATTATTAAATTCAAAAGGCGCACAATGATTTGTCTCAAAAGTTGAATAAATTTATCTTAAATAATTTAGACTGCGGCTGTGTTGGTAGAAAAGCCTGGTATGGAATAATTTAGTGTCGCAAAAAAATGCGTGCGTGTGTCTGCTTTCCACCAACACAGTCAGAGTTTTGGCTTAGCACCTGACAATTTTCATGTGAAAGTTCCATCATGGCAAAAGAGCTCCTTCGATTGATTGACGCCTGATATGCAAAAGGTTCTTTTTGTAATGATGGGATCCACACATGGCAAAGAGGTCAAGTAACAGAAATGTCTCAGTTTTACCAATAAATAAGTTAGTGAATCAATCAACAACGGCATAAGTACACAGAAATCACACTCTTCAAAGGCATTTGATAATAATTTCATTGAATTCAGCACAGGGACCTTCTCCTTGTTGCTTTCTTATAAATTAACCAATCTGTATGTACATATAACACAATGATCCACACATCCCAATAAATACAGGCACTCTATCCAGCCACAACATATACATGAAGATGCTGAACTAACGTAAAACACCCAAAAAAATGTTTTCTTAAATAAAATCTCCAACTGCTGCAGTTTTCTCAACAACTTGAAAAGAAAAAAAAAAATCCCAAAGTGTAAAAAAAATCCCCTTTCTCCAAATTAAGAAGGAATAAATATCCAACATATCCAACTGAAAACTTTCCATAACGTCATAAGTTAAATAATTCAACATTCCTTTTATACTGCTTAAATATATGAATAAGTTAAATAGTTCATACCATAAATTACATTCAACCATATTTACATACTTACAAACGGACAAACTTGAGAATGAATGGATGACATTGTCTATGTGTAAGTTTGCATACAATCTGAACTCTTCCACTGAAACTGAGATTTCTCTGTTGCTAGGCAACCATTGCTAGACAATACTACAGCTCTCTGGTGCAGGCAAAGATTCATATATCATTCAGGCACATACACAAGGGAAAAAAAAATGTAAATTTATATATATTTGCATTGTATGGCAGTGAAAAAGTGTCTGTTCTGACATTCATTGATAAGGTATATGGCACTCAACAGTATATTCACTTCTTAGTTATTGGTGGCAGTTGACTTGATTTGTGAATATGACCTTGCATGAGATAAGACTGTAATGCAACCTTAGCTTCTGTATCTGTTGACTTTCTTATAAATATTAAAGAGATTTTGGGACAAATGGCTTCCAAGTTATAAGGGACATCTGTATTTCTGCCTTGTTTCTTGGAAGGCGTGATCCGAAGGGGATAAATGTTTTTGTGTTTTTTTTTCTAATGTTTTCTCCCTAAAGGTCGAGTAAAGGTGAAGGTTGGCTGGGTCAAGGTGAAGGTTGCAGATACAAAAGACCTAAGGTTACTGTTTGCGTTGAGAAGATGAAGGGTGACTGACAGGAAACATTTAAAGATTTATGTGGCAGCTCAGTCATTGAGGCCGACAATGCTGCTCTGGAATGCTTCGAGGCTTCTGTAGGTGATGGAAGAGAAAGGAGGGACTGTCGGCAAAGTGACTATTTGCCCGCGGATAGTACAGTACAGGGATGGGTGGTACAAAGTGACTATTTGCCCGCGGATAGTACAGTACAGGGATGGGTGGTACAAAGTGACTATTTGCCCGCGGATAGTACAGTACAGGGATGGGTGGTACAAAGTGACCATTTGCCCGCGGATAGTACAGTACAGGGATGGGTGGTACAAAGTGACTATTTGCCCGCGGATAGTACAGTACAGGGATGGGTGGTACAAAGTGACTATTTGCCCGCGGATAGTACAGTACAGGGATGGGTGGTACAAAGTGACTATTTGCCCGCGGATAGTACAGTACAGGGATGGGTGGTACAAAGTGACTATTTGCCCGCGGATAGTACAGTACAGGGATGGGTGGTACATGGAACAGAGATAAGATGGTTTGTGCTGTGAATTGAATCAGCTAGCTACTTATTTATTGTTCAGGGAAATAATAGCTATGAGGAAACAAATACACAAACAATCGAACAAACAAAAATGCTACTGAGATGATCAATTAATGACAAAATTAACGGACAGTCCCTCTGACTAGACATACACTTTTTTGTTGTTTTTTCTTTTTTTTAAAAAAAAGGTAAAAATAAAAAAATAAATGATAAAACTTTGCAAGAATGTTCTACTTCATGAATCTGTTCCCCACTTCTATGCATAGCTTTTTTTTTTTTTTTTCGTACCGAAAAAAAAAAGGGGGGAATAAAAGGAAAAAAATGAGAACAGAAAAACAAAAACAAGTTCATACAACTAATATCTAGTTTGTATACGTCGATGTTTGTTATAATAAATATGTCAAAGAGTTGATGTTCTTTGTATACACATGATAATGTAATTAATACTGTCTTGTAAGTTCACCACTCAGTATAATTGGCCTAAACTAAAATTTCAGTATTGCTTTCCTTCTTAAATAGTCCAAGTGTCGTAACAGAATGATAAGAGTCAATAAGAGTATCTCTGAAGCAGAACACACCTACTTTTGTTGATTTAAAACAGCTACCACCAATTTGGGCGAATGTTTTCTGAGTTCATCATACTATCGAGTGCCTGAATGACTTTATGTGCAATATATCACAACGTTTCTCTTCAATGTCTGGCTGCAAATGAGAGAGTAGTATCTTGTGTTCCTAATTGCACTGTGTGGAAGAGACGACCTGGCCGGTTGCTCCTTTTAGTCCAGAAAGTAAGACAGTTTCTGTGCCACTGTTCATCTGTTGGATAACTTTGAGAACAGTTCATCAGTTGAGCGATGACACCATCACAAATTTTGTCTTGCTCTTAAGACATGATGCCGCCGTTGGTTCTCTGCAAGAAGGCAATGCACCCTGGGACATCTGAACATGGCAGGGTTTTCGGCTGCGGGTGAGCCATTGACTTTGGATCAGTCTAGCATATGCTGCAAGTGACTGCAACTGGCAAGTTTCATTCCTGAGATGGAGTTGGATCACTGTTCCATACATATACTGATATACTGACTGTCTGCTCATGTTCCAGTTGACCGTTGTCCAGGGGCCCGGGGCAAGGAGCTGCAGGGCATGCTGACCAAGTCTGAGGGGGGGAACTGGTCAATTAGAATAAGTTATAAATTAGAAGAACCTAATGTCTTGGGCTTAACCATCAAAGGCTTTCGTTGCTGCTAAGAAAGGCGACGTCTACAACCTTGCCTGATGATGATGTTCTCTTGCGGTTTTCTGGAATCTGAACTGGAGGTGGAACTTTGGTCATCCATGGATGCTGCATGATCTGTTCCAAAGTTGGTCGCTGCTGGGGCTCAATGGAAAGGCACTTGCGAATCAGATCTTTGCAGGCTGAAAAGAGAAATAAAACATTCTTGTCAAAATTCTGTTTAATAAAACATTTAAGAAATGACATGCATGACATACTGTATTCTCAACAGACATATTTAGCAAAGAATTAAAAGGCTGACTATGATATTTGAAAGATGGTTCAGGTCTATATTTTTGCCTTTAAAAATATATGAAGTTCTCATTGCATAGCCATTTCAACCACCGCTTATTTTCTGTCTAGGGTTTTTTTTTCACTGGTGACGTAGGTTGCTCTATCTGGCATTTATATCTGGTTATGTTTTACCAAAGACTTCACATAATGGAGGATGCAAGCTAGAGGGCAAGGTTTGATGCTTACCTGGTGTAAGGGATGTCTTGTAATGGAGCTGGGCAGCTTTGATTTGCTCGTCCTGCTCAAAAGGAATGTCGCCATTGACCAGATCAAAGAGAAGGATTCCTAGAGACCAGACAGTTGCCTGACGTCCGTTGTATAGACGATTGCAGATCCACTCTGGAGGGCTGTACACACGAGTGCCTGTGAAATACAAAGTAAGGACGAGCTATTTAATGACAACTACCAGACCATGTACTTGATTTAATGAAGGACTGACAAAAACCATTTACACTTGAAAGAAGCCCAAGACCATTTTGTTTTAAGAATGATGTGAAACAATTGCTAAGAAAAGCCAATCTCCCCAACCTACTTTGATCTAAATGCCTTTGGCGGGCTGTACCTTCCAGCATTCCCTACAGCACAATATTCGTTACCTTTGGCACTGAGGCATGAAGGAGAACGACATTCCAACCCCACGCCACTACATACATTTTCTCACCCGCTCTTCGTTGGGAGGATAAGAGAAAAAAAAGGGGGGGGGGGGTGGAGAAAAGTTAAAATCGCGTATTCCTAAACCTGTACAAATCATTCACTGGAGGGCCTCGTGCTTCAGGTGAATGAACGAACCTGCACTAATCATCGAGGTGATGATCGACTGCGCGGATTCTTTGCATTGCATCCGGCTCGCAATTGTGTTGGCTGCCATTCGTTCAACCATGTCAAATAATACATAACTTGAGTACTCAACGCCCCGTATCCAAAGTAATGCTCCCGATACCAGATCTGGAAATGGGTACCTATAGCTGGCGACACCATGTCTTCGCCCTCAAAGACGGCTTGATCACGGCCTTCCTACCTAAGCCCACGTCCCCAGGTCATAGCCACAAACTAGAGTCCAGCGAGGCAATGTCTTATGTGACCTCTGGTTTCAACTGGACATCCACCAACGGGAAGTCTACATGTTTCTCGAGCTGGACAGCTGTCTGACCTACGCCAACGTGTCCGAGCTCTAGAATCTAGCCATATCTTCTTTGAAATGTCTGAACTGAACTCTTTGTACTGACCAATCGCCCAGAATACGAGCGACCTTTCCCAGATACGACCCTCCAGAGGACGCCGCCTACAAAAGCGCTATTTCTCCCCTTCACTGCTTCTCTGGCCCTCATAAAACAGAGTACCACAAACCCCCATTTTATTTCGTTCGGATCAGGACCTTTAAAAGGTACTTTATTGGTATCTATGCATCGAGTCAGTAGTTTTAAAGGCTTAGCATAATCTCAGTACAAGTCATGAACCTGTGCACCGTCTATGAAATGGTAAAATCCCGACAGTGTACGGGGTTAACGCATTTCACGCTCCGTTTCCGATACGTTGCACTCAGAAAAAAAAGTTGTGTGCCCGGACGAGGAGAAAGAGTTACATCCTGAATTTCAAACAAAGATCCCACCATATGCTATGGAATTTCTCATCAGTGGTAACTGTATACCCGTTACTGTCTTTTTGACAAACACTGACTATTTTGCTTGTTTGTAGTCTCCTATGATGTCAGTGGGCGTCAAATTACAAGTTCCTCTGGGGGTTCAAGGAAACGGCTGGAGGTGAAAAAACTATATTCACCATAACGACTGACAGAAGGGCGCGTTTCCATACATTCTGGTACAAGCCCAGTGGCTGGCGGCAGACTGATGGCAAATAGAGAAATGGACACGCGAGTCGGGAATGTCGCGTTTTTCTTTTTCTTCTCTACTCTCCAAACACACACACACTCGGTTGTTCTGAATCTAGTGTGGATATATCATCTTCTTCAGACATCTGGGTCCTCTCACTTAGCCCAAAATGATTACCCAAAGTGAGAAGAGAGAGGCGGCTAGAGAGAAAGTTCCAAAAAAAAAAATCCCCTCATGTCGCGCCGAACTTTTTAATCAATATTTGCGGCTGAGCTGAGACTTGGGGTTCTACAGCCCGGAATTCTCTGGCTTGCGAGACCTCTTCAAAAATGGTAAGGGAGGGGTGGGATCGGGGAAAAGACCGTTAAGGGACAGATATGACCTTTCGTCGTCTACGCCTGTGTTGCCCTTCCCCCCCCCCCACCCCGGGCGCCGCCATTTTTGTTCATCGTCATCCTTCTACAACAAAGTTGACCGGCGGGTTAGCGATGGTTGCACTCAACAATTTGTAAAAACTCTCTCCCATGTGAACCTTAAAAGTCGTCTAAACCAGCTGCTTCGACAGACAGACAGACAGAAGCCACCACACCCCCCCCCCATCCCCCTCTAGTCTTCCTTTCCAATCCCCACTGTCTTGTCCCCTCCTCCGACTAACTCGCCCCTGCTGCGATTGTCCCCACTTTACAATGTAACAGTGCATTCATTTACCTCCCCTATCGCCCACGTCGCTCTTGATGGCACAACTGGATTCCCCGGCCCCCCAGACAACACCTCCCATCTCATCCCCCACTCCCCAGCCAACATCCCGACCCCTCACCGCTAGTCTAGTTCTCAAACAAACAGTAGTATAAAAAACCCGAATGAAGAGTTGGTTTAGGGAGGGAAGGTGGAAGCGGGGTGGGGGGGGGGCAGCTTCTCTCTCTCTGTCTCTCTCCACCAAGACCAGAACTTGCCCTTTATTATTGTGCCGGGCAGAAAGTAGGGCACTGGGACAGCCCGGCTTCACGCCCTGCCCCTACAATCACCATCACCAGTTTGATACGCGATGGCGGGGAAAAGACTCAGCCATGAGTCTCATCGGGGGGATGAAACCACAACACTACCAGGCAGCACGTGTATTACCATTTCACGCATTAACGTGACGCGTCGGACGTTTTCAACGTTTTTGTGACTGGGACATGTCTCGCAAGATGTCCGTTAGTCCATTTTTTGCTGTTCAATAAAATTATTTTTGATTTTTATTGTTAATGTAGCCTATGTGTCTGTTAGCAGCAGAATGGGTAAGTTCTGAAAAAAAAATTGAAGAAAAATAAATTACAGACGCGTGGTCGATAAACCGTCTCATCACGTGTCTGCTGAGTTGCTGTATGACGAAATAATGTACACCGAGCAGGTTTCTTTGATATTATATGCATTTACGAGTGCATGCCGCTACGACATTAGCTAGCTGGCAACGCGAACACCATGACGGTTAATTCTGAGGAAAAAAAACAACAACGTTAAACTACAGCTCGCACTCCTCAGCTCTGTTCGTGAGTAGGCTCTCCAGTGATGAGCTAAGGTGAGTTGAAAGTCAGAGCCGCCGATCCAAAGTCTCAGGTCAGGGTATTCGTTCCGAACGTTCTACACTAGAAATAGACGGCGGGAGAGTCAAGAGGCGCGCAGGCACTAGGTAGGAAATACCCATTCGCCAGGGCACGTGCCGCGTGCTTTAAGTGTAAGAGCATGGAAAATCTAAAGGTAGGCTTTGGCGGCGTCAGGAATTTTTTGTCTGAGAGTAATGGGAGGTTGATGAACTAAAGGAGGGCAGCTCGACTGTCTCAAAATATCACTGTACTCCACCTCTTCGCTCTCGCCCGATCCTCAAAATGCCCGTTCGGGCGGCTGGAGGGTAGGAGGGAGGGGGAAGAGCTCGCCAGGGCGCGAAGAGCCGGTGAAAAATTTGCAGGTAAGTGTGATAAAGCAGTGCCGTGTGCAAACACATTGAACGGCGTCACAACAAAGAGGGAATCTGCAGGCATGCTGAACTTGAGAGCTGTCTGAAGACTCAAAACTTCAAAGACTGGAGCTCAAGTCGGGGTCAGACGTGCGGGGCTGTACCATGTTGACAGGAATGCAAGGTATCATCTTTATATATGACTATATCTTCCCCGGCGGTCGTGGGGGATTGGGGGGGGGGGGGGTAGAAAGCTGATAGAAAAACATGCCATAAGGGTGAGACGGAGTAATTTTTTATTTTTTTTGATAAAAGAATATCTCGCTAAACGGGGTCATCTCTTGGCAAGAGATAGCGAAGACTTAAGACGCGCGTGGGTAGAGGTATGCAAGCAGCTGGAGAATACAGGTTATAGACATACACAAAAAATGACACACTCGGTGCGGCTGTGTCTGTCTCGGTTTTTTTTCTTTTGTCTTCAGACGGTTCGAGTAACAAATAAGAAGAGTCGCGCCATAGCACAGTAGAGACAGGACATTTTTCATAGGCCGCTTTATAGACATTATTTGCTAAGTACCAAAATGCCCAGACACACTCCCCTCTTTTCAAAAGAGTAACGACAGTAACTCTACCAATAAAAACCGAAAAAGCTTGTAATTTGCTTTCCACTTCTAAAGTAATGTCTACTCACGCCTAGATCCAAATATAATTAAACTCGATGGGCCGGAAGAGGATTTTTCTAATAAAGACGATTACTGCCAGAGTGGACAACAAACTGGGGGGGGAAAGGGGAGGAGAGTGACCGTGTCTCCCTCACACGCCGTACGTCAGATTTGAATGAACATGCCCTGCGTGTTCCTTAGTCTGACCCCCCAAAGCTGCGGCGTGAGGCCAGTGACCTCCCAAAGACCTCTCGCGACAACTCATCTCCGGGCAACGCCCTCATGCAACCCCGTCCCCTCGCGCCTCCCCACCCTCCTTCCTCAGCATGCCGACCTTTAACCTCTCCCCGCTCTTCCTATTGTGATGAGGATGACTTTCTTCCTTTCCCCGCCCTGTCGCCTGCGAGTTCAAGAATCCATGTATTATGTACATTCACAATCAGGAAACCAATCTTTCTCTCGCATACTGTAATCTCTGTTCTCCCCTCTCGCCACTATTTGTATCCACTGTTCTTCCCCTCTCCTCCTCCTATGTATAATCCCTAATTTCCTCTTTCTCACTGCTGGCTAATTCCTAGGCTTCATCTGAGACTAGAGAAAACAGAGAAGGAAGGGGAAAAAAAACGAACGATTTAATCAATCGAGCTTCTCACCCCGGGTGGCACTCTGGACATACACGCAGAACTGGTCAGCGCTCGCCACACAAACTTATTACTTTCTGCCGCATTTTTGTCACTTAATTCCCACTGCCAACCTGACGCCGAAATTTAGGGTGAAAGTCCTGAGGTGGCTGGCTCATTTCGTTCGCGAGAAATCATTATTTTCCCCGAACATTTCTTCCGACATTGCATTAGTGGAGTCGTGGCTTGAGATTGAAAAGGTTAATCCCCAGGCATAAATAGACCCCGCGCCATATGGTATTACAGATTATTTTGAACTGGATACAAAATGAGAGAAAATTGCTCAGAATCAGCGCCGGCTGTTGGACGGATGAAAAGAAAAGTACATGGAAGTCGACGCCCGATGTTAAGAGTAAGACTGGCTATTTGTCATTCTGAGGCTGTTGTGACGCGCGAGCTCAAACTTAAATTATAACAACAATGAGCCATACCTGACGTCAGGAAGACCCTGAAGATGATATTTAAGCATTATGCAAAGCGTTCGTAGTAATTCCCTTTTAACCTTGAGACCAGTTTGCTGAAGTTCAAAATTGCCGACAAAGAGCAATGAATTTTTAATAGCGCTTTGTACTCCCCAGGAGTCAGGATGCGTGTCCCCGCAAAGCCACTTTCAAGTTGGCGATGCGGATTCGCTGCGTAAATGCGTCTTTCCCCGGGTTAATGACCACAAACTATGTCTCTCTAGGGCTATAAACTTCTAAACTCAAAAGAAAATGGATTTTCCAAAAGACACATTATGCGGTATGCTGATCCCAAATAGACATTTTCAAACCCTAGAAATCTGTTAGTAATTCGTACTTCTCTGAATTTTTAACACTTTGCACCAAAGCCTGCCACCCTAACCGGCGCATGCATTCATCTCATTGCTATGAATGAGTACTGCAATAGTATGTCTCGCAAAAACGTCAGCCAGCTACCACCAATCCTTACAAAACGCCGGAAAATCGGAATCAAAGTCACTGGCCATTGTTCTTGAGAAAAGGGTGAAAGCTACATCAGTAACTGTGACCCACTAAAGTACAAAGAAGAAAAAGGCGGGAGAACGGAGGGGTGTACTGACACTGAGCCGCTGAATGTTCCGGAAGGAAATGAGAGTAGGTCAGGAAAATAAAAACTGATTCTGAAAAATCAAGACAGAACATCATGAAAGACTCCTAAGAAATCAAGAAAAAAACCCAACAAAAACTTTCTTTCTCTATTATGAACTTCCGAAATTAAACACAGACTATATAATATTCTCTCTCTACTGCACCTGTTTCCCCTTCACCCGTATCTATCATTCCTGCCGTGTTTCCTAAAATAAAGTATGTGCCTGGCAGAAACTGGAAACATTCCACCCGAGCCCCCGACGGTAACGTACGTACATCAAGGCAAGAGAAAACGCGCGCATATTTTCCTCTTCCCTCCTCGTCGAATTTTCATTGCCCCTTCCGCTGTCTTGTCCCGTCGTTTACCTTTCTTGGCATCTTGCCTACGCCACTGCAGTCCACCTACCGCCAACCCCCAACCCCCTTTGTATGCATTGTCTGCCCTCAACTAAGCCTTGTTTTAACCTTACCTTTGCGCCCCCCCCCATCCCCCCCTCGCTGTGTACCTCCAACAAAACTCTCCCAGGTAGTAATATAATCTCTTTCCCCTCCTCCGAAATTCCTCACTCCCCGGAGGCAGACATTTACCTTCCCAAAATTTCGTAGCGCCGTTGCTTGCAGGTATGAGGGTTTGCTCTTTCTTTTACCATTTTTTCCCCCTCCGAGTGTTCGCCACGAGCACCATTTCTCCTGGTTTTTCCAGTTTTGCCCTCGTGAATCATCACGTTCAGACGCGAGCAATTTTACGTCACAACGAGCCGCGTCAGGACGAGAGAACTACCTACACTTGGAAGTATGTACAGTACAGCAAACACAGCTCACGGCGCAAGAACTTGTGACACGGACGACGTCATGTAATGTTCTAGAAGCCGCGTTCCCTAAAATAAAGGAACGGACTTGTTTGGAGGGAAAAAAACTGCTATCACCAGATCTCATCCAATTAAATCGCAGTTTTCAAGTTGAACAAGAAACGACATAAATTTCAACTACGAATCTCTTTCCTTGTGTCCAACGTATGTTAAAATCGAGAACACAAGGTTATCAGGGTCGTGTTTACAACTTCTCTGCCCAGAAAACAACTTCCTTACATAATAATCTGACTCGCAAACGGGAAAATCCATAAATGCTTCTAATCCTCACGTGCGTACGTCTTTGCTGGCGAAGGCTCCGATACGTAATAAATGAAATTAGTAACGCAGCTGTAGGAACTTTGCCAATTGGCCCGGCTTACTTGGTTTTTCGGGTCTGTTCTTCCGAGTCTGCGCATAAAAGAATATTACACGTTATGCTGAGCTATTTATAACACATGTAACATGACACAGCGCTTCCTAAATGTCATTTCCAATAGAGAGAGAGTTTTAGTGAAAGGAACTTTTCATGCCGATCCAGTTGACATTTTGTCACGAGCTCCACGGCTGAGTGGAGACAGTAAATAACATAGAAAAGATCAATGTAGAACGAACGCTAACCTGCTGGAGTGCCCATAGTTCAGGTATTTGTATAAACAACTGACGTAAACAGACCCTTTCAATTGTTGCGACAAAGAGGAAAAAAAGGGGTCGTTTTCTTCTAAATATTTCCCAATACACTATTAATAAAATCATAACTGAATGTAACAGAACTGTTTACTAAGGTTCATGAAAAGTGTAAGGGTAGATTCTGAAATCTAAAGAGCAAAACTAGACACTGATGTCAGCTGAGATATTTAATACCTCTCTCAAGCACTTAAAAGCAATGATGTTTCTACTATTAACTGTTCTGTCAGCCTGAACACGTCTCAACTGTTGCCACGCCAATTACTTCTCCAAGTGATAACCTACATAGCATTTCACATCTCCTCTTGCAAAACACAGAACCATTAAGTTCACTCAACACTTATTAAAGGTAATTTATCGCCAATCTCCCGGCCGCAATGCCACCCATTTTCAAAGTAAACTTTCAAACCCAGAATAGAAAATACAAGATGTCAGCGTTTAACAGCCACTAATAGTGAGTTTAACCCGCCTTCTGGTGACCTCTGAGATTGTGAAAGTCACGAGTAATTTTCTAGTCTCCAGCTCCCAGGCTCTACTAGTACTACATCTGGCGAGAGAACGTACGACTTCGGACTAATTGATGAAAAACCCACAGAAACAGAAAATTGGTCCCGACAACCACCAGCATTACCAAGTATTAGCGACATTGCTGACCCGCTGTGAGCGATTACCAACCGAAAAAAGTCAAGAACAGTAATCGAACAATCATTACGGAAAACGCGGAAGTGATTGACCAGGAAAAAGAACAGAAAAAGAAAATGTTTAATAAAGGGACGCATTACTTCGTTTATTATTTTGCTTGTGTTATTATTTCTCGACTGATTCCCATTCCGACGCTGCCTGTAAATTTATCGCTCGCTTTCGCGAAAGACCCTTTGTAAACAAAATCGTAATACTCCTCTGACCGCGCGGCCAGGTAAGCTTAGCAAACAAGCTGGTTTATTGATTGGGGTCAGTTCAGAACTCGGTGAGGCCACGCGCGGGTAATTACATCACTTCTAGAAAATCAGCGGCGTTTCTCAATATGCATCGTTATCTTCCATAACCTTATGCCAATACCCGTTTTCAGTTTGCTATTTGCGGTCTTGCAGTGAGCAATTTTAAATTTTAATAACTTAAACAGTCGTCACTTTTATATTGATCAAGTAAAAATTTGCCGATCTAGTAATGGTCACACGTGCCGGGCAGAGAAATGTCAAATTCACAACTATGAGTGATGCCGATAAACACAAATTAAAATGTCAGAGAGCTCCCGGGATCGATGAACTTCATGTGGTGCCAGATCGACATGTCTCAATACTAATACAGTTACTCCATATAATCGGACGGCTGGAAATGAAATCCAGGGCTTTTATATCCTCAAGACGGCGACTATTAAGACAAACGAGCTGCAATTAGGATAAACAAGGAAAGAGCTGAGGCAGATTCGATCCCATGGAGTTGCACTCGAGTCCACGCTGGGGCCACTTGTCTCAAGTTGTTAGCTCTGACGATCATACACTCGCCACTCCCTCCCCTTCCCCATAGCCACTGACTCGCAACTAATTCCTCCCCATGCTACCAATAAGCTACAAAGTTGCAGTCTCGGTGAAAACAAAGAC
The DNA here is from genome assembly GCA_963931925.1 of Onchidella celtica. Taxonomy (NCBI): domain Eukaryota; kingdom Metazoa; phylum Mollusca; class Gastropoda; order Systellommatophora; family Onchidiidae; genus Onchidella; species Onchidella celtica. The sequence continues at coordinate 15,860,305 of OZ007572.1, forward strand.
AGAATGGACGTTGTCATTAACCAAACCCTGGCATTTACTTAAGCCACACCATTTCTTTTTTCTACACGGTCTGTGACTTACTTTCATGCGCGTGTGAAATTCATGCTCACCACCAGTTGCAGCGATGAGGGGAAAAGAGACAAAGAGAGATAAATAATATCGATTTATTCCTGGCTGTCGCTAGCGCTCATGTTGTTATTGTTGGTGGAACTGCCGGCTTGGGGTCTCTGTAAGCTCATTAGTGGTCATCTCCACGGGGGGGGGGGGGTTTGACCTGCAGCAAGATCGATTGATGCTCATGCAACCACGGCCACCTTCCAATTGTCGGCTTATTGGCCCCAACTCCACCCCTCCTCCCCACCCCTCCGCGGTGACCGCCGGTCAAGAGGGCAGACTCTCGGACTCTCCTGGAGAGGAGATCCACGGATCTTCACTGGCGGAAAAACACTGACGCGCAGGCTGATATTGAACACTGCATGCCTGCGTAGCTTCATCTCATTCAGCCATCACAGACTCCAAGACATCAAAGACTTTACGGCGTTGTTGCTGTTCCCTGTCCTTGTTTTCCAAGCTACTCTAGCAATTGTATACTTCTTTAAGCCTATTTGGGAAATTTCGCCTTGGCTTTATTGCAGCCCAGTTACAACTGGAGCAGACACCGCGTCGCCACAATGATGTACCATCAATATTAATTAACTAACAAAGTGACAACTTTTTAATTTTGAAAAGCGCCATCGTCACAAAACGCTGGTTTTCTATTTTCTATTTTTATCATTTGCGCTGGTTCTGCCCAGGTCTGGCACGATGCCCAACATTACTCATTTCATGAGCGACTACTCAGCGCTGGAGCAGCGATGAGTAAGTAGTGAGTATGACCTCAACTATACCAAAGAACGATCCAGTATCGACTCATACAATCCCTAGTTAGGAACTCGCGAAAACAACAACATGCGCAGATTGACGGACCGGTTACCTAACGTCCAGTCATTACAAGGAACAAAAACATCCCTCCAGTTCACTGGCTGGAACCAGCATCGGTCATTATTAGACGCTGCCCGTAAGGTTTTGCTCTTTATCCTCTCTAACGTTACATTGACGGAACTCTGCGGTCAGCGCTGGCCGACCATGTAATAACAGGGAAGAGATATTGAATAATCAAAATGTAGTTAGCTTGTCCGCGAGTGAACTAGCTGGCTTTGTTTCTTCTAAAACCTGGGAAAAAATGCGCTTGTGGATAAACAGCGGGTCTAAAGATGTTAATTCTATAGTAAGATTGTATACTATGAGTTTCCAGAACTTCCATACACGATCAACTCCCGATGGTAAAACACATAAGTGGGAAAATGCAATCAGATCCGTTAGGCTGGAGGAGACATTGAATAGCGTTGAGGATGACTATGGAAGCCCATCTTTGTCAGTAACTGTCATCTTAGTGTCAATCGTCAACTGTTTGTAAAGCGATTATGAATTCCAGCCTGTCCTAAGCCACACTTTACAGTGGCGTGGCGGTCTTTGTTTTCCTGGCCAGAGGAACTGTCCTCTACGAGAGGATAAACAGGTCTAACGTTGTTGCTTTGTTTTTTCGTCCCTGGTTGACAGTGACCTTTCAACAGCCGAAGTTGGTTTTCTAGCCAATGTATTCTCTCAAACATCGATAACATAAATTTTCTATATCTTTTGTTTTCGCTGCCGACCCAAATCCATGGCGAAAACAAATTAATAGGTTACAATTTTGTGAAGCATGTAATAAGCTCTTAATTAGCCCTTCCCCCAATCAAGGGGTCTCTTCAATCTGCCAGACATAACAATCACCTGTGTTCTCCACAATTTAAATGCATTTTCATGATGATTTTTAACTTCATTGGCCTGTAGTAATCACACTCACGGGGCTTACTCAAATTTGAAATGCTAGGCTGAAATGGTAAAGGTCTTGGGCTTTTCTCACCTTCACACAAAACCTACACAACATTCACAAATCTAGAACACAGAAAACATTGGACAAGTGATATAAAGTAATATATGAAATGAAATGTTCATTTTTTGTTGTTGTTGTTCAGGTAGATGTGAGTTTTGCCATGGGTGGAGTGCATGAGTGCCAAATTGTGCTGAGCAAAAATTTAATGAACAACAAAAATTAATGAAAAAAAATGTACTCACCATCAAAATCATCATAGTCTGTTTCCCTCAGGATGGTGCCTGAACCAAAGTCTATCAACTTCAACTGGCCTGATTTTAAATCCACTAACACATTTTCATCTTTAATGTCTCTGTGGAGAACTCCACATTTTTCAATGTTCTGCACCATCTGGACGATTTGTGTGAAGAAAACACGAGCCTCGTTTTCACTGAGAGGACCCCGTTCTGTGATGTAGTCAAACAAGTCTTTTACATTTTCTGGACGTTCCATGATGATAGCGAAGCTGTCAATTCGCTCAAATGTATCTATAAGCTTGATGACACCTGTGACGTGTTGTACTCTATGGAGAAGGTGGAGTTCTAGGGGGACTTGCATTCCATTTGGCTGTGGGAACAAAAACATGGACAATATAATAAGAGGACAGGTCCATTTTAATACCTTTGTATAATTTAACCTGTATGGGTTTCTGAAAGAACAAAGGAGAGGGGAGGGGAAACAGACTTTCCAAATGTAAGAAAGGAAAATATCAACACTTAAAGACAAAGAACTCGTGAGCTGCCGACTATCTCATCTTTTGTTGGCTCAAGTTATTCACCCTTCAGCCACGAGTTTACTATGTGATACAGCAATACAGTAGCGAAGTCACGTCTTTCTTATCGTTATCATCTCTGGATCAAATAACATTGCTCATGTGATGTATATTTATCATCACATGCCTCCACTTCACGCTGTCCCTTTCCGAACAAACAGTTTTGGGCCCCAGTGATACAATGTTATTGACCTACAGTAACACTATTTAAAATCTAAAAATACTAATATAATAACTGATTGTCACCAATTGACAGTTCAGTGTCCTCAAAACCTATGACCCATTACGCATTCATCATGACGGAAAGCTAGCTACATTGCCGGAATACTAGAACTAACACAAGAGGGTGTTCGATAACGGTTGATTATTTTCCTGATCAATGAGGTTCAGAGGTCAAACTATTAAAAATATTCACTTAATCTAGTGATAGCTTCGCCTGATACGCACGCCTTGAACAAGGATCACAGTCCGCCCAACACGCTGTGACTCGCTGTCACTTGTTATCTAAGTTATAACCACGCGTTGAATTCTATGGGATGCTGCCGTAAGAAAACGAGCTTGCACGAGGGGGAAAATGAATGCAAGTTTTTGCATGACATAGGGTATGTTTACATAAACAGATGAGAGTGAATATTTTATTTTCAAATGTTTGCATAAGGCCCGACGCAGTTCACAGCCGGTCAAGTTATATAACGCAGCCCCAGTCTCGACTTTGAACCGTACGCGGAGAAGTCTGATAACGCCCCGTCTTGTGACTTCATACTTTTCCCAACCGTTTGTGTTATATTATACATTCATACGCCGCACAACATAAAGTATCGCGGTGGTGACCTCTCGCGGAGACGCACTGGAGCCTGGCACGGACCGGTCCCGTCGTCTCTCCCCCTGAACTGGGACACGGGGTCCAGGGCGGTGGAATGCAAGTCATGATACGCTAGCGTGGCTTTTCGCCCTCCTGCTCGTGTGAACTCGTCTCTCCCCTTTTCATTCTGCTCTGACCTGAGAACTGAAGTGAATTATTTCAAATCTGACAACGACCTGTTCCCGGATATACGATTTGAATAGAATCGGAAAATGTGCGCACTTTTTAACTTTATTTACATCAACACCTTTGACTATTCAATCAGATTTGAACACGATGTGGCTTGAACTATCTTTAGGATAACATCCTTTTTCCGGCACGGCTCTAAATCGTGATATCTATGTCATAGATCAAATATCTGTAACCTCCTGATGATTTTTCAATTATGATTACAAATGACACTGATATAAGCATTAAACCTACCCACTCGCGCAAATTGTTAAAACTGTGGGAAAAAGAGGCGAGGATGAAGCGAGAGTGAATAATGGTGACAATGATACTGAGCGTCTTCATTTCGATGGGATGCACTTGACACAATTTTCAAGATCTCCTACTGAACCCAAAACTCCAAGCGACGACCCCACTGATTTTTTTGTTCCCCCTGGGTCTTGTCGCTTTTGACGGTTAAATCTGAGTTAGAGTTCAGTAAGAGTTCACAGGTCACCGGGACACGGGCAAATCTGACTGGCGCGAGGCCGTGAGTGGCACAAGTTCCGCCCACTCTGTAATTTCTATGAACGAGTCTAACTGTGCCGCCAATAGTGCGTACGTCCTGAATCCGCCACTTGTTTATTTACAACGACTACATTCAGGTTTCGCAACTACGTCATTTCTCCCTCGTCTATTATTCACTGACACCCCCGGATGTGACGGTGATCTCTGACTCTCCCGGAACAGAAATTGGGGGGTTCCGCCTGCCTAAATTTAGTCAGCCACTCAAAATGTGTTGGTACTTCTTTTTTCTAGTTAAGTTCACTTTGTGTGTTTTGACGAAAGAAACGGGATATTCTTTAGGCTGTTTACCAAATGGAAATCAAACTCAATGAAAATTTCATGTTTACAAGTTTATTAATAGATTTATTTGACATCCTGATATCTCGAAACTTGCGAAATCGGGACATATGGAAAATCACTAATGATTCCAGATCTCTGTGATGGTTTTTCCATTGTATCTAAACTGAATTTTAACATCTTGTCAGAAAATCCCTGGCCCAATAATGTTCCTGTTCTCTTTTTTTTAAACTACTCGCGCGCGCCTGCCTGACCTACTTAAGGCCGACATTCCCACCCCCCTTGGGCATTTTTTGTCCTCGCTAGGTCTCGCTTTTTATTTGAACTAGCGAAGCAAGGATGGAGAGGGTCGGGGAGGGTGGAGCTTTGACGTTTGCCCTGGGCTCCACATTCCAGGCCGGTGACTTCATCGCTGTTTCACTCCCCTCAAAAATTAGACATGAGGGGGGGAAGGACCACTTTTTTCCCCGTCTCTACCTTTTTCACCCCTCCCATGTCTCGCTCGGCGTCACTAGCCCGGGTCAAATGAAACGCGCTATTTTAGAGTAACCTGTTGAGTGTTGTCTCTACAATCCGTGACCACTCACAGCCACATGGTACGTTTATCTTTCTTTATGAAACCAATATCGCCCAATTTACATTTGAGTAGGAGATAAAAATGAAGTTAAATTTATAACCAAAAATATTACTGTTCCATACATTTTTAAGGGGTTTCTTTCCCTTCTGTTAAGATACATAGACTATGAATTACGACAATTTTCCGCGCGTCTTCGAAATATTAGCGTAAGCTAACACTATGAAGAAATAATGTCATAAAAGAGCAAAAGCAAAAAAAAAGCACTCAGACACGACGTGGATAGGAGAAAAAACAACAAACAATAATACAATGATGGGGTTACTGATCGCTGCGTTTCCCATCGAAGTGTGCGAAAAGTTGGATCGATATCATTCTGTCCTCAAAAGCTCGCACAGTGGATACGACAACTGCTCGTCCGAGCCCAAAATAGCCCTGGGATAGGAAAGAGAGGAGGATGCCACAAGATCTGGCTTTTCTGTTTGTGGCGGCTGCTGCCGCTTGGGCTATGTTATGGTGATGTTGCGCGAAGATGGCGGGATGGAGAAGAGAGAAGGCCTGAACCGGGTTAGCCCTCAGCATGAGGGCGATCTATCTGCGTGGGCGAAATGAAGAATGGTCGGTAAAGGAAGGACAGACTGGGGTAGGAATCAACATCAGATACTGCCGCGCAAAATGATTGAGGCACCGTCGGGTAGAGTGAGTGGGGGATGGGAGGGGTGGGACTGAAGAAAGCAGGCCAAGTTTTGAGAGACAGTATTGCGAAATGATTACGAGAGAAGCCGAGGCGGACGATGCGGAGTGAATGATGAGTTGTAAAGAGCAGCCACGCGCCAGCTTGCAGAACCAAAACAAACCGTGGGAGCACTACTTTCTGTGGGGTTTATCATGCTATGCCGCCACTAGGAAAAAGCGCCCAGTATCGCGCGCAGACAACAAGCAAAACAAAAATACATTTGTACCGTATTTCATAAAATAAATTGTGTAGGTACATGTGAGCCTTGTTCAATGCTTATTTTACAATTTGATACTATTTGAATCTTCTGAAGCTAAGTACAAATGGTTCTATCACTATTTATTTTTTGTATGCTGGACGTACGCACTATTGGCGGCACAGTTAGACTCGTTCATTGGTGTTTCTACTTTCACTCGGGTGTCCCTAATAGTTTCGTTTTGCTAACTCTACCTCGCTCACTACCCTCGTAACTAATTTCCGTTCCAGCACTGTATACCTTACTTTTATCCTACCTGGTGATTATCTCATAGCTAGCCAGCAAAGCTGACCCTAGCCCAGTTATTAGTGCCACAGTAGTCGTGGGTGACCCGAAGTAAACATCTCTGTTTAAACATCACCTCCCTGATGTTGACATTTACTATGGGGAGGGTAGTGGGCTCGTGATATCTGAGACCTGACCCTGCCGGTGCGATTCAGTGACTTACAGACCTCCAATCAGTTACTGGATCCATACCGGTGACCAGGTGAATGTTTAGATAGGTGGCAGTGAGGTAACTACAACTGCCCAGGGTAAACCTTATCCACAGGAGTTATGCAAAAACTGGGAGAAGGATCCATGATACCTTGAGGGGTCAAAGAGTTTGGAAAGGCCAATGTAATTGTGTGATCAAACCAAGGTATAGAAATACTGATTTCAAAAAGGAATTATTTGTCAGAACAAAGTGAAAAGTTTTTGAATGAAAATATGAGAAATAAAAACTTACCAATTTTGTCCATGCAGACACTTTCTTTTTGGAGATATGTTTTATTGCAACCTGTGGGGAAAATAAGCAAAAAATAGATAATATGGATTTAGCTTTGCCAATCTCTCCTTCTTTCTTTCTCACCACTCATTCAAACACATTCACAAATATCTTCTCTCCATCTTCCCCAAATCCCCACTCAAAGACAGTCAAAGGCTTTCAAATCTCAATACAATTACATGTACATGTATGTTCATGCCAAAGTCTTCCAGATACACACTGTATGTAATAGGTATATTATACTCACCGCAAGACCATCCCTCCTCCTAAACCCTGAGTAAACTGTACCAAAGCCACCAGATCCCAGTACACCTTCCACTTCATAAAAATTTTCCAGATTCTCTTTTTCACGATAACCTACAGAACACAGACACAAAACACAAAGTTAGAACTTGATAAGAAAAACGCATAAAATTTTCTTTTTCCACAAAACACTATATTTGCGCTGCTGACTACAATTCATGTTCTACTTGTATAAAAAAAAAAAATTCTCTTGAACTGATGTCATTTTACAATTGTTATTTTAAAAAGACTAGATCTAATTTTACACAACCTTGGCTAAAATAACCTTTTATCAAACAAATAAAACAAATGGAGCTGTTTGTTTAAAAAATTAGCAGATTATTTTCTCACTCTCCATTTTAGTATTTTGGGGGACTCCATTTCTTTGTGATAAAATCCAACACAGAAATTCTCTTTCTCTCGCTGTCTTTCTCTCCTGTGTCAGGTTTTTTTTTTTCTTTCTTCGGGTCCATCTCGGCGATACTGCTTTTTCTTTTCCCCCCTTTCTCTGCCAAAGAGTTAACGGTACTTTCAAGAAACGGGTGATTGGATTATAAACAAAGCAGCAGCCAGGGAGGGCGGGTGGTGGTGGTCCGGGTGACGGTAACCGCGTCTGGAACTAGGTTAAATCAATGAAGAGAATTTATAGCGCGGGATCGATTCAGGCGTCGGCAACCGATCTTTCACCGAACGTTGACACGGGGAAATGTTCGGACCAAAAAAAAAAAAAAGAGAGAGAGAGAGAAAAACACAAACCTAATGCAGGTAGTGGCTGCTACAGGGAAACTTGTAAAGGCGTAAAAAAATAATAATAATAATAATAATAATAGCTGGCGTAAGAAAATGCGACTTGTGTCTGTCTGTAGTTCTTTTAGCAAGTAAAAATAATGCGTGTTCATTTTTTTAACACTTTACATTGTGTTCGTCGGCAAGTCGCGCTGAACAATTCTTTAACCTTGTTTCGTGATGTATATTTTATGCCAAGAAATGTACTTTTTCTCTATCACAAATCTTGTTACCTTCACAAATTTAATGAACGATACAACAGCGTAGTAACCATTATTTTTTACATATATATAGATCTATATTATAATATTAGCAAGTTAAACATTTCTTGTCAAAAGCCAAACGATGAAAAAAAAATGACAACTTGACTTTAAAAATTCAAAATGTTGCTACTCTAATTAGTATCATAAATAAAAGTGTAAAGTTTCTTTAGAATGAAGGAGATTTAGCACTTGGACTTCCTTTCATTTGAATTAGATTTATACTTTTTTCAACATATAAAGAAATAAAAAATCTACATTATCAATGACAAATGACAAATTCAGGTTTTTAAAAATAATATTTTACCCATGATTAGTAAGGTCTAGATCTAGATCTAGATCTATTATACTTATGTATCGTAGTATAGCCTGCATGTAAGAGACAGACAGTTTTCATTCTAAAATACCAACACAAAATCCACATCAAGAATGCTTACTTTTGACTTTTGGTATAAGATGTGAGTGACTCAATGATGAGTTGACAAAGTTAAGGTTGAGATTTACGTTGTTGTTAACAATATTTTGTTGCTGTAGATGCTGTTGGTGCTGATGAAGTTGCTGTTGACAGCCGATCTGTTCTGGCTGTTGGCTCATCGTGCAGGCGAAGATATTGCTCACGTGTCCACCAAGTTTACGACTAATGGTATTCATGAGGTCTTTAATCCACTTGTTGGCGAACACTGTATATCCCAAAAGGTATTCCGTTTTGAATCAGACGTGAATGTGTATGCCGAAATCACGACACAGCTTCAATAAGTTAAAATAAATAAATATATAATATCCCAAGTGAAGGTCTTGAGTTCTGATCACAGTATATTTTTAAAATCCAAGTGCTGATAGTACTCCACTGTGGGTGTCACGATAAGTACACACACTAGTAGGGCGTCGTGCTCACTTCACCGTACGAATGGTAACTACTGAGTTGTCGACGTAGCGAGACTTATAAACACCCAGCGATTTCACAACCGTGGGTGAACCAACGCGGATCTGTTTCGATTCTGAGGGCCAGCGGTTCACTATTACAGCCTCCGCCTCGGCTGGTTGTTGCCACGAATAGATTTGTTTTGAGAATTCATACACCTAGCCCTGCCCCCTTATGTATTTGCTATATTTTATCTCTGGGTATTTTGACCTTACCAGAATAATGTTTTGCGTTATTTAAACACATGTGAGTAAGTAATTTTCCTTAAAATTTGAGATTTATATAAGATTTGTATCAGACATTGCAGTACTATATACACCGCGGATGCATGTCTCGTGTCCAAATCACTCCTTTTGCGCCCCAGCACAACGCCAATCCCCACACGGAGCATTCACGAGATGCCATTCGCCCTCCCAACCAATCCTTGTGCTTCCCGCCCCGCAGCGTAACCTACAAGCTTTCGTAGTAAAGGTAGGGGGGGGGAGCCGGGGACGGAGAGTGGGCTTGTTTTGCCACCTACCCGGCCCCTTTTTCGTAACATCGCCCCGCCATGTCTGGGTTAGCTTGTGGAGCGGGCATTGGGTGCAAAGACCGCCGAAGCACAACAAACGCACATGCGCAAGAGGAAAGAACACGAGGGCAGATCCAGGCGAACGAACGGCCTCTGATTGAATGAAGGAATCTAATGGCGGGAGGAAGGTCTTTCAGGCATTTAGAAATAAGACGGAGGCTCGTCGTGATACCTTTGGACAGTTTATGTCAATTGAAAAACTGTTCGTTTTTGTTTTGCAATCCAACAAACTGTTCATGTTTTGCAAGAAACTGAGACTCGACAGTGCTCGCACAATGATAAACTTGAATTTCTTTAGGGTAGTGAACTTGATGGCATAATATTATTAAAATTTTTTCTCGCATTTTTTAGTTTATTTGGGATGAATAATCTCTGACGCAGTGGGCATAAAAAACCACAGCCGGAGACAGGATCTACCCCGGTATCCTGGAAGCGGGTATTTTGTTTTCAGATTTGTCATTACTTGCGTCCGGTTGTTTGTAGTCAGCCAATCAGATACCGCTTGAACAACAAAAAATGAGGAAATTGACTTAAGATTTTTTAAATACATTGTGCAGTGTTGTTATTTCCGTGCCGAGCATGAGACTGCGTATATCTACTTGTCAATGATACACGGCTTGGAGTTCATGTCTAGGGAAACGCATAAAATGTTTGTGGTTAAATGTATGAAATTACCGCGCCCACGTGAACAAAATTAAATGGAGGTTCCGCTATAATATTATTATAACAATGTACATTAATGACTGGACTGGGAATTATAATTGCGTACCCATTTATTCCACAAGCAATTTTTTGGCACCTTCATGCGCGTATAAAATAGGTAAATAAATAAATAAAACTGCGTGTTTGTCCATGGATGTTTGTTACAGGGATTTATTTTTTTATTACAATAATTTGATGCCTGGAATTTGTTTGCTTTTAGTTTTGGAGTTTTGTTTTATGGCGTCTGTGGGGTGAGGGGGGGGGGGTCTGTAACAGGCCGTGTTTGATTTTGATCCGTGCTGAGTTACATACCTTGCCAATGATAATATAATACATGGTACTTTTAGTTTTAAGGGTCATGTTACTATTTAAGAAAAATAAACAGTACAATGCTATGAAAGATACCAGATATTTGGGTGGGGTAGTTATTATGATCAGGGTGCTATTAGGTATACATATTTTTTCATTCAACACATACATTAATTTACCTACAGTTGGTGAGCAAATTTGCTTAAGAATAAATTTTACTTGACAACTCTTCGGAGAATTCCACATCCTTTCTTGAAGAGTCCAAAATTATTCACTCGCAAGCCCCTCCCTATTGCCTGCCTCCTCCTACATCAAAGTGAGTTTCACAGAGATGCTCGGCAGAGTCTTGTGGTGCCAGATACACACCTTTTTTTGTGTGTGTGTTGTAGTGTTGTTGTTGTTTTTTTAGACTAGCAGACTGTTTTGGTTGAATTTACTATCCCAGTATGACGGACTTGAAAACTTGAGGATATGTAGGGGGAAATGCAAATTATAACACCCCGGGTGCCTTTATTTTCATCAATATTTTGCAGGGCAGACACCCACAACCCCCATTCCCACAGCTTTTGGGGTTTTTTTTTGTCTGTATACCTCTCTATAATAATATATACTATGCTTCTACACAATATAATTCATTTTTCTCTCCTTCTTCGGGGGTTTTTGTTGAAGTTTTTAAAAAAAAATGGCAAGACTGATTTTGCAGTTTTGCGACAGCTGCTTCCACTTAGGATGACTTGACTCCAGTATGTTGTGGTATTTATTGGCCTGCGCCTAATACAATTTGTGTGCACTGCGTAGGCGTGCACTTGCACACAGCGGTTTGTATTGCTGTGCAGCTGCTACTGCTGCGTCCAACAAAAAATGTTGTGGTTGTTGTTTGTTATTGTTGTGTATGCTGTTGCAGTTAAAAGTGGTGGTTATGATGGTGGGATATTTAAGGTGGTTGTCGAACTGTTGGAGTTATTTCTTCTTCTCGTGACTGGTACAAAGACGATATACTGGCACTAGTCATAATGGTAATATGCAGCCGCATTGATGATGGCAGTCGCTTATGCAGTGTCTACCCTTGAAACAGTACTGTTCACATAGAGGGAATGCATTGTCGTAATGGAAGACTAAAAGACTACTGAAGTGAATGTGATATATGTTATGTGCTGCGATGATTTTGTTGTTACTCGCAAAACATGCAAATAGGTCAGCACAAAGTGAGACTGCTCGGAAAGATCTGAAACAATTGGAAAATGCTGAGTTTTAAAAAGAACGAAACTCAGAAATATGCAAAAATAAAAAGCTTTCTCTCTCTCTCTCTGGTAATCATTATTAGAATCGTTCATTATAATGTTCATGCTTCGATGCCTGAATAATTGAATGGAGGAAAGAGGGGTTCAGGGGGAATGGAAATGGGCGGGGGGGGGGGGGGGACTTACTGCGCATTTGCACAAAATTATAGACGGTTTAGTGGGTGTAGAAGCCAGGCTGAGTGAGGAGGGGAATTATTGTGTAGAGGTGGAAAAAATAAACTAAAGGTCGATACCAGATGGCGAGGCAATGTGAGGTCGTTGGCCTACAATGTCTATGTCACAGTGCGCAGGCTCGCGGGTTTGTGTTAGGCAAGCTGACTTCGACCCGCGCTTGTTGCAGCGGCCAACTGGGGTGGATTTTTCATGTGGGCGGTAGTGGAGTCGACGTGGCATGTCTAATCTAGGGGGAATAACCGTGAAAATACATTTCGATTTAGGACAACGCTTCGGGAGGAGTTGCGTTTGGGGTTTGTGTAGCAGTTTCAGGGACATGCAAACTGTGCTTGATTCTTATCTATTTATTTATTAATTAGCAATGTATTTCCTTATTTAGCAAGATTAAAAAAAAACAAAACCCACTTCCCCAGTGCACTACGTCATCTGCCTCAATCCGGCATAGATTTTAGTCGGATCGGTAGGATTATCGTTGGGACGGATTCAATACACCAAACCGTACGTCATTAGCGTGATGTCGTAACCAGCGGATCTACGTAGGAACGATGTCATTCCTATGTGCAAACTTGATGTCAATCTTACGAGTCGCGGATTACCGTAGGGTCGCTGGCTGGATCCCGACCAACTGCACTGATGACATGTTTAAAAGGCACAACCACTTCAGACCTAGAGGAGCCTGTACAAACAGTTTGGCTGGTATCAGTGTAAGACATAATTTGCGTCGCGCCCGTCAGGAAAATCAGGGAATTTTTATCTGATTTTTGTTTGTTTGTTTGTTGTTGTTGTTTTAATTTTATTTCAATAGATTAATGTAACAAATAAACATTGTGTGAAAGATACCAGATGGACCCATAGGCTGGATGTTGCTCGGCGCTTGAAAAATGTAGGAGAGTTAATGGCCAAAATACTTGTTGCTCTTCTTGGTGTGGACTTAATCTCTAAAGAGATTTTGGCTCAGTTTGTATACTTATATTGGCCCAATCTGTAAGTATGTTTTGGCTCAGTCTACATATGCCTGAGTAGGGATACAGATGGAAAGATGTTTGGCGTTCGTCTCCCATGCTAACGATGGCATGTCCGAATCCAGCATCTCCGTCCGAGTAGACACTATACATTATCTAATGTTCTTCGACAAAGATGATTCGAATGTCTCTTCCTCTGCAAATCTCCACACTGTTGTGTCATATTCCCAAGAGTTTCAATTTATTTTATATACATGTATGTTCACTATCCTTTCTAACTATTCACATCGAGAATCTCGAAGTAAACTAGAGCTGTCGTTACTCGGTTTTTACATTTTTTTTTAGGAGAAGCAAAAACACTGCGTAACTTTCTTTATCAAATCCGAGACACAGAATACAGAGCGGAACCATTCCGTCTTCCGCTATGTCCACAACTAGCGCGCGTATAAACACGGTGAGTACCACCCACAGAGCTTTGTGGCACTAGTCTTTTTCCGTTCCGCTATGAAGGGGTGAGGTGCGAATTGTGGCATTGTTGACATCGATGATACGCGCGCAAGTCGACGGACAGAATATGACAAAATTGATCCGTCTCGTTATCCTGTGTCTCGGACCAACTTTAAAAAGTCCTTTAACCCTTAGTTAAGTTTTCAGCTAGTGTTCAGAATTTAACCTCCAAGTTATAAGACAACTGCGAGCTGTCAAGGTATACAGGCGTGCCAAATGTCTCACATATTATTTGAAAAACAAAAGTGAGTTACGAAAGTTGCATCGCCCGGCCCTCGACATGGTCCCGTACGTTCGGGTGTAGAAGACCAGAACAATGACGTCTTTGATGTTGTTGTTGTCGTCGTTTTAAATTTTATTTATTATGTTTTTTTGTTGTTGTGGTTTTTTACGAAATTTCATGTGTTCTCCAAAGACGTCCTCACCCGGGTTAGGGTACCCTTACTTTGCATTTCGATAAACAAACATTCTTATAAAAGGGCAAAACATTTTCAATTTCTATCTACAGAAGTCAATTGCGGTCGAATAGACAGACAACTTCACTGCCAGTACGGTAAAATAACAATGTACTACTTCTACTTCAGTTAGGTAAGACAAACTACCTTTTTTCCACAGCAGTCATGTTTACAATGAACACTGTTTAAATTGTTTATTTTTCATCAACTCACTGATCCTTCTACGTTAAATCCGCTGGTTACGACTTCGTGCCGACGTTGGTTTGATGTAGGGAATCCGCCCTTACGGTGATCCTACCAACCCTATGGAAATCCTATACAAATCTATGATCGAATTGACATGGGGACACTGGCAGGGATCGTAGCTTGTCAAGGAACAAACCACATGGGTACTGTTATCTGTCGACCGTAAAATCAGCATTTCAAACAGCAATAACAACAGAATATCGTATTTTTGTTAAACCTACGCAAATCCACCAGAAATACCCGTTTACGAGGTTTCTGTTGTTATTTTTGTTGTTGTTTTGAGTTTGGAGAAAACACGTCTATAGGATAGTGGCCGTATTGTGCTAGAAAGAAACAAGATGAACGACAGAACATAGCAGACTGCAGATAGGACAGAAGGAGTCCGCAACAGAAGCGCCTGCCAATCACCCGCGCCCGTTTAAGAACTTTTTTTTTTTTTTGCTTTTAAATAAACAGGTGGAGGGGAGAGAAAATAAAAATAAAATAATAATAGGGACTTTTGTTCCGCGAACTTGTTGCACTGAAAGCCCACCAGGGTGTAACACCCAGCCAGTTGTTGTGTCGAGTGGGCGGGGCCACAGCCTCCATTGCTCAGGGCGCAAAAATTGTCAGGGGCGCAAATTTCAAAACTATGACTGTTTCAAGTGCCAGTTGTGAAAAGAAGTTTCTCAAAACTTTAAATGAATTAAAAAGGCATCAGAGATCTACGATGAGCCAAGAAAGACTGAGAAAAGTAATAATATTGTCACTTGAGATTTAATTCAGTGTAGATTTCAATACTGGGATTGAAAAAAATTTGCACAAACTAAAACCAGACGATTTTTAATAAAATTGAGTATACTAGCATTAAATGCATTTTACTTTAATTACATCAGTATTTTCTTAAAACACTATGCATGTGCTTGTCTGTTTGTTGTTGTTGTTGTTGTTGTTGTTTTGGGGGGGGGGAGGAGGAGGAGGATACTAAATTGGTAGAAGGACTCAGAGCATGCTAAGGGGTGAACCGGACCAAGGTTGATGTGGACGCCAAGCTGGTGGATCACCACCTAGTTATTATGCATCAATCTATAACACTACCCACTGGCCATAGCGTGTGTGATATGTGGGCAGTGAACAGTAACTGTTCTAGTGTGATGTATAATAATTATTTGCCGAGCCACCAATCTGAGGCCTACGCCAGCTTTAGTCTGGTTCATTCCTAGATACTTGCCCTGCCCCGAGCGCTGGCAATCCACGCTGAGACACTGCACCCACCCCTCGAACAAACCTCCGTAAACCGCATCCACCGTGTGTGTTCATATTTTCTCAAGGGAACAGATGAGCCAAAAAGTGACACAACTCTCAGAACGTGTCAAAAAGGTCAGCACAGTGTGATAATTTTCATTTTCCCTCCAGCGTTTAAGATAGGTGGTGTTGATAGCTTCAATTCTCGGCCCTCTCATTTTATTTATAAACACATGTTCAAGATACGACTGATTTGGGTGGGCTGTAAACACCCACAGCCTGTGGCCAACACTCGAGCCTTTGATGTGAGGGTTGGCTGTACCGATTCTAATTCGTATACCGAAAGTTAATCGATACCTTTCAAAGTAAGATTTAATCTGTACAAAGAAATTAGTCTTAAGTTCTTTGTACAAGATCTGTGCTGGCGAACCCGATTCTGTCTGTTTAACTGTCTGCTTGTTTGTCTCGCAGGCTATCAAGTTTCCAAATACTTAATTATAGATAAAGAATGTTGTTTGCCCCAAGAGTGCAGTTTATAATTATATTATAATCAATGCCCCAGGCGACGATCAGGATCACAAAAGATGAAAAAAGTTCATTTCAAGTTTCAGATTGTAGTCGATTTTCTCATTTTTTCTTTGAAATTTTGTAGACCGGTTTCGATTACGATGTGAACGAAGACTTTAGATGTCCACCCGCCTACCGAGCTTAGATACTTGAAGTGGGAGGGGAGCGGATGTTTTGACGGGAATAACCGGATGTTGAGACTGGCCAATCTCCGCCATCTTGTCTTCTCTCTATCCCGCCACGCTCAAGTCCGTTGCTAGGCGAGGTACATCGTGACTTACTCGGCAAGAAATACGACTCTTGCACTCACAGTCCTTGTAAGTCATCAGGGCGGGTACGCTGGATTTTGACTCTTTTTACCTATCCCACCCCATATAGACTTTTCATAGGCTTGGTCTCACCCCCTTCCCCCACCACTTGTAAGAGTGGACGGCCATTAGAATGGTAAATTTTAATATCAACGATAAGACCCTGATGTTTGAAAACTTTGAACAGCAGTTTTGCATGGATTGTTTGACTGCAACATTAGAAACATCGGGTCATGTAAAAAAAAAAAAAAAAAAGTTGCTACACTTAGCAAGCTGCGGCTTCTGCTTTATATACATATATATACATGTATATATCAGGATGAGCGTGCTAGACTGAGAAAAGTTTTTGGGACATGTACATGATCTATGATTTTCATACAATTTGCTCGGAAATAATATGTAAATAAACAAAACTTCTTACTTTAATTGAAAAGGGTACGTGCCCTCCCCAGATCACCCTTTTCCCCTTGTCCATGTTTGTTTATTGTATGGAGAATGAATAATTACATGTGTATCAAGTCTGAGGAACTTCCGACGTGTGAACTTTATGAAAAATGGAAAGTGAGCGGGGGGGGGGGGGGCAATCTGAACAAGACTTTGTCTTCTTCTTCTCATGGAGTTGATTCGTCTATTTACTCAGACGATTCCTCAACTGCACCATGTGCGACTCGACGCCACTGCTCTGAGGCTAAAACAGGCTAAAACAGCATATATATTAAGACCATTTAAAATATATTGTTGTGTAAATTCTTTTGTTATATACATATCTCTGGTTAAAAATATCTCTTGGCACCAAGATTGTGCACAAAAATAGACCCGCACTATAAATACAATGGTAGCTGCAACGGATAATTATGTTCTTCAATTCATTGCCAAAAGCCGTTGCAGACGATAGTTTTTGGACTTCTGCCGGGAGGTTGTTCCACATCCTGATGACACCAGGGTAAAAAGAGTAAAGATGGCTGTTAATCCGTGAGCTTGGGATGTTATATTTTATGTTATTCTTTCTGTTGCCTCTGGTATTAATGGTGAGGTGGTTCAATGGGATATTGATATTTCCTTCCCTGCCCTTGTAAAATAGTTTTACTTTGTTTTTTGCTCTTCTTTCTTCTAGTGGTGTCCACTCGAGGTCTCTCATCATTTTATTGACGCTACTACTTCTAGCATACTCATTTGTCACAAAGCGAGCAGCTCTCCTCTGGACCCTTTCCAGTTGTTCTATATTTATTCGACAGTGGGGGGTCCCAGACACTGCAGCCATACTCTAGGGAGGGCCTCACGAAGGTGTTATAGCATTTTTCTTTTACTTTCCTATCACAGTTAGAGATGTTCCATTTCAGAAATGCTAGTATACCGTTTGCTTGGTTACATGTGCTATTAATATGTTGGTTCCATGTAAGTTTTCTGTCCAATGTAACTCCTAAATATTTAGCCTCATCTGTTTCACTCAATTTCTCGCCATGTATAAAGTAGTCTGAGGTGATGTTGTGATGTTTATTTGAAATTCTCAGGACTTGGCATTTATTGGGGTGGAATTCCATACGCCAGTCCCTCTCCCATTCTTGTAGGCTGTCCAAATCTTTCTGTAAAATTTCCGTATCTTCTTTTGAATTTATTGTTCTATAGAGGAGGCTTATCATCGGCAAACAGTCGTAATTTAGTGCCTGGAGAGATCTTACTTGGCATATCGTTAATATAAACTAAAAATAGCAAGGGGCCCATTACAGTACCCTGAGGTACTCCCGAGTGAACAGGTGCAGGATTGGATGACTTTCCGTCAACGACTACTATTTGTGTTCTGTTTTCTAAAAAAGACTTAATCCACTTCAAAGTACTGTTTCTAACTCCATAATGGTTTAGTTTAGTCAAAAGACTGGCATGGTGCACTTTATCGAAGGCCTTACTGAAATCTAGTAAAATGGTGTCCGTCTGTCTGGTATTATTCAAGTTATTAACGAAATCGTTGCAAGTTGTGATCAGCTGGGACTCACACGACCTGTATTTTCTAAAACCATGCTGTACATGTGTTAAAACTGAGTGTCTATCGAGATGCTTCATGATGCTGGTGTGCAAGATATGCTCTAAAAGCTTACAAGATATTGATGTCAGGGAGACTGGTCTATAATTTTCAGGACTAGCCCTATTTCCTTTCTTAAAAATGGGTACAACATTTGCTTCTTTCCAGACCGGGGCCAATTTCCTTGGCACAAAGTTTCAGTAATTTAGCGGTAATTCCATCAGGCCCTGTAGCTTTATTTTCATTAAGGTTTTCCAAAAGTTTCATTACTCCATTTTCTGTAACAAATATTTCATCCATATCCGGCAGTTTGGCACCACTCAGCTCTCCCGAGTAGACACCCCCTGGGTCAGAAAAGACCTTACAAAATTGAGTGTTTAAAATATTGGCTCTTTTTTGGGCATCTTGCTGTGGGTGTCCTCTCTCATCGTTCAGTGCGGCTACTCCTAAGTTTTCTTTATTTTTACTTTTCACATATCTCCATAGTTTTTTGCTGTTATCACTTGTATCACTTATCATCTCATGGACATAATTATTATGAGCTTTCCGGCATTCTTTCTGGGTCAATCTTTTGATTTCTAGATATTTTTTTTTTACTCGTTCGGAGTTGCACTGTTTCATTTTTTTGAACCATTTATATTTTTTCCGGACTAATCGTTTCGTTAAAGTATTTATCCAGGGTTGATGAATTTTCGTGGATGACATTTTTGTTGTAACATTTTCCATGATCGTATTCAGATTTAACTTGATACAGTCCCAAAGTTTGTTTACGTCCGTTTTTGAAGAGTGGTATTTCATGAAAAAACTGCCAAAAGTTGCTGCCTCTCTTTTCAGTATATTTTCGTCTGTCTGATTCCATAGGTAAATCTGTCGCCTAATAGGTCTTTTTTTAAAGGGTTTCAGTTCTGAATCGATTTGAACTATGTCATGGTCCCCTAGGCCAGGGAGAATTTTGAGCTCTCTTGTAAGGTTAGGGAAATTAGTAAAAAATAGGTCTAACAGTGCATCTCCTCGAGTGGTTTCTTTTACTGCTTGCTCTAGGCCTATATCCGCAATGCTATCTAAGAATAAGTCATTTATTTCTTTTAAATTTTGGCAACTCTTCACGTTACCTTCTTCCCAGTTTATGTCAGGTAAATTGAAGTCTCCTCCTATCCAGATGGTAGCCTTTTTGTTCTTTTGGTAGGCACTGAGAAGTTCATCACAGATGTTCTTACTAGTTTCCAGGTCACTACTAGGGGGTCGATAGACTGCACCCACAACAAGAGGAGGTTTACCCTTCACGTCTTGTGTATATCATCTCTTTCTTCCTTCCCCTCCCCAAGTATTTCGTAAGGCAATGACATGTTCGAATCCTGATCCCCGAAGCAGACAGTACTGAGTTTCCAATGTTCACAGAGAAAGAGGATTCGCATGTCTCCCGTAAATTCTTGTGTGGATGTGAAAGATTCCGCTGTTCTGAAACGGTCAAAAGTCGATTTTCCAGGTCATTTACCGTACGGAGTTTCTAGTCTTCGTCAAAGACCCCTCACATCCCCCCTCCCATACACACACACACAAAAAAAAAGTTCTTTGTTTCTCGGGAGTCCCAACCTCAGGCTATTTGTCCCCACCACAAAGAAAGCAGCAGACAACAACTTAATAATATAGCTTATCAAGTATTATTATATGTATACACCGGGCCGGGTATCGCAGGTCAGGTTGATGTCTAAAACACAAAGGCTGCTCTGTCCAGTGTTCATGCGTCAGATTTTGTAGTTTTTTGGCGGATTCTTTGTTGTTTGTTTTGCGAACATGACAGAGCGACCATTAATTTTTTATCGCACTCCTCCGCAATGGGTGTCCTGTTTTGTACGAAAGTTGATTTAGCGAAACTGGACCCCAAGACAGCCGGCGGGCGATTTGGGAAGGGGGGGGGGGGAGGGAGCAGGGGATGGACGCTCAACTTCAGATAAATACTACCACAATCATGAGTTAGGATGGCGAAGCAGAGTAAAGCCAAAGATTCTACATAGAAATCTTGCTTCTACATTCTTTGGTAAAGCCCAATTAATGAGATCTTAAACCCGTCTTTGAAACCAAAAGTAAAACCATAACGTAGCATCAGAAAGAAATGGAAGTTCGAAGAACTGCTGAATCCATAATTTCAGCGAAATATTGCCCTGAATTCAGAAAATTTATAAAATGTTTATGTACTTATTTAGTTAGTTAGTTATTTAGTTATTTACTTATTTACCTATTTACTTTTTTACTTTCTTTTTACTTACTTACTTGCTGACGTATTAACTTACTTGCTTACGTATTTACTTACTTGCTTACGTATTTACTTACTTGCTTAGGTACTTACTTATTTGATATTATTTATACATTTCTTATTTATTTATTTATTTACTTATTAGGGTTAGGAATAGGAGATTTGGATTACTGCCATTGAAGATGAGGATTTGAGCTAAGCTGCGTCTTTTTCTCCATTAACATAATTTTAGAACAATAAACATCTTTGTGCATGTGCAATGAATTCTGCCCACGCCACCCACAGATGCAAAATTTGATATTGTTGAATTGGGGTCGAGTTTAGCTCTCACTCTGAGGGCGGTCGTGACATAAGAGTCTGGCCCAACACTGGCAAATCATGGTGACTGTGGTCTCACCTGCCAGGTAGGTGGGCAAGCAAATAAAGGCGCAATCACCAACTGGGCGTTGCACAATATTTTAAACCCTATAATGTTTTCTTTGTACCTCCTAGACAGGGCCGACTTAATATCACTCTGGGTCCCTGGACAAAGCAATAGGCTGTGACCCGCCCTCCTACGCAACGACTCATAAATCTGCATCATGGAGCCCCCTAAATCCTTGGGTGAGGGTATGGTGGGGGTTGTATATTGAGCAAAACCAAAACAAAAAAATTGTGTATGGACGTGGACTGAACCGAAACAAATTACTGAACGCCATGTAGATTGAGCCAGATCAATGGGAGGTTTCAACCTGCGTGTTTTACTTCCAATGTACTTACTTGCTTGCTATTATAATTATTTATATATTATTTATTTATTTATTTACTTATTATTTATCTACTATCCCACTTCTTCCGACTTTGGATTATGAAATTTAGGATTTGACTTAAGCTACATCTTCTCTATTAAAATATTTTAATACAATAAACATCTTTGTACAATCATGTCCAATGAAATCGAGTGAAGTCCAATGAGAACACCTGCTCTTAAAGGCAGGTAGATATCCAGGACACAAGGTGTGTGATCTTATTTCATAACCCAATAAACCAGTTCACGTGACTGTGTTGAAGTTAGGTGAATTTTCATAGCGATTTTGAAACTCGTTTTTCTCAGTTTGACGATTTTGTACATGTAGATCTACATCAAACATTCTGGTTGCCAACCCGCGATAAAATAGTGGATGTTTTGCGGTATTTGACAGCTCTTCTTGTAATGGGTTCCATCTGCATGGCGATTTTGGCACAGTATAATAATATTGGCCCAATCTATACGTACGTTTTGGCTCAGTCCACATAATATGCCTGATAGTGAATAGAAATGAAAAGATGTTTGGCGTTAGTCTCCCATGCTAAAGACTACATGTCCGAATCTAGCATATCCGAGTAGACACTATACAGTTTCTAGTCTTCCTCATCAAAGCTGATTCGTATGTCTCGCATAATGTTCTTTGCTGTGGACTTCAGAGATCCCCCAGTTTGTTTGAAGTGGACAAAAGTTGACTTTTCCAAATCGTTAACTTACTGAGGTTTTAGTCTTCGTCGTCAAAGAAGATTTCAAGCTTCCTCCGTATTGGGTACGCAAGTCAAAGATCGTGCGCGCAAAATCGGCAAAGAGTCGAATAATTGGGTCATTCCCTGGGCGTAAGAAGAAACTAATCGCCCCTTTAAAATGACAAAGTTCTATCTCCACTATCTGGCTGAGCTGAATTACACAGTGCCCACTTATACAGGCCTTTAGCATTGTGTGTCAAAGTATCCAGCGGAGTCAGTGTGTAACTAGAAATTAAAAACAAAAACAAAAGCCGTACCTATCTCTAAAAGCCACAAGCACAGGAAACTTCAGACATCAAAAGTTGTCGCAAGGGAGTTAGAACCTCGTCATTCTAAGGGGCCGGAGTGTCTTCCCACCCAGAGAGAAAATTAAAAGGTTCATGAGAAGCCTAAAAGTTTATATTGGAGGCCTACGCTGCGAATCTGTTCAGAGGTTCATGAGAAGCCTAAAAGTTTATAGTGGAGGCCTACGCTGCGAATCTGTTCAGAGGTTCATGAGAAGCCTAAAAGTTTATAGTGGAGGCCTACGCTGCGAATCTGTTCAGAGGTTCATGAGAAGCCTAAAAGTTTATAGTGAAGGCCTACGCTGCGAATCTGTTCAGAGGTTCATGAGAAGCCTAAAAGTTTATAGTGAAGGCCTACGCTGCGAATCTGTTCAGAGGTTCATGAGAAGCCTAAAAGTTTATAGTGGGGGCCTACGCTGCGAATCTGTTCAGAGGTTCATGAGAAGCCTAAAAGT
Organism: Onchidella celtica; assembly: GCA_963931925.1. Lineage (NCBI taxonomy): Eukaryota > Metazoa > Mollusca > Gastropoda > Systellommatophora > Onchidiidae > Onchidella > Onchidella celtica. Next base: position 15,883,352 of record OZ007572.1, read on the forward strand.
TTATAGTGGAGGCCTACGCTGCGAATCTGTTCAGAGGTTCTTGAGAAGCCTAAAAGTTTATAGTGGAGGCCTACGCTGCGAATCTGCTCAGAGGTTCATGAGAAGCCTAAAAGTTTATAGTGGAGGCCTACGCTGCGAATCTGTTCAGAGGTTCATGAGAAGCCTAAAAGTTTATAGTGGAGGCCTACGCTGCGAATCTGTTCAGAGGTTCATGAGAAGCCTAAACGTTTATAGTGGAGGCCTACGCTGCGAATCTGTTCAGAGGTTCATGAGAAGCCTAAAAGTTTATAGTGGAGGCCTACGCTGCGAATCTGTTCAGAGGTTCATGAGAAGCCTAAAAGTTTATAGTGGAGGCCTACGCTGCGAATCTGTTCAGAGGTTCATGAGAAGCCTAAAAGTTTATAGTGGAGGCCTACGCTGCGAATCTGTTCAGAGGTTCATGAGAAGCCTAAAAGTTTATAGTGGAGGCCTACGCTGCGAATCTGTTCAGAGGTTCATGAGAAGCCTAAAAGTTTATAGTGGAGGCCTACGCTGCGAATCTGTTCAGAGGTTCATGAGAAGCCTAAAAGTTTATAGTGGAGGCCTACGCTGCGAATCTGTTCAGAGGTTCATGAGAAGCCTAAAAGTTTATAGTGGAGGCCTACGCTGCGAATCTGTTCAGAGGTTCATGAGAAGCCTAAAAGTTTATAGTGGAGGCCTACGCTGCGAATCTGTTCAGAGGTTCATGAGAAGCCTAAAAGTTTATATTGGAGGCCTACGCTGCGAATCTGTTCAGAGGTTCATGAGAAGCCTAAAAGTTTATAGTGGAGGCCTACGCTGCGAATCTGTTCAGAGGTTCATGAGAAGCCTAAAAGTTTATAGTGGAGGCCTACGCTGCGAATCTGTTCAGAGGTTCATGAGAAGCCTAAAAGTTTATAGTGGAGACCTACGCTGCGAATCTGTTCAGAGGTTCATGAGAAGCCTAAAAGTTTATAGTGGAGGCCTACGCTGCGAATCTGCTCAGAATGAAATACAAAAAACAAAAGAAAAAAAAAGAGAGGTTGACAAAGAACAAGCTGGGAGCTTTTGTTGACTTTATTGCTACTCGATAAAATTCATTACCTTTGAAGTGAGTACAATGTATCATCGTTATAATATTTGGTTGTCATGGCAACTGGGTTTTCCAGACATGAAATCATTGGATTTTCCAGTTTTCAGATGCAAATCGTGCGTTTTCACAATACAGTAGATCTGTATGCATAGTCACAACCCGCAGATATTGAGTGCGTTCTCTTTGAGACTGTCTATGAATGAAGTACGCCAGCAAGTTCTTGATGTTCATTTTGTCCGATCACATAAAAGATACTTGCTTAAAGAGATGACACCTTGATATGGTAATTTTCATGACAGACAGCTCGGTTAAAATATCTTGTCAAAAGTATAAGTGACATTCCATATGTCTGTGTGATGACTATCGTTTTGAGTTATAAACGTAGTTTGAGTCTGAGTTTGCAGACAGCACGTCGACACGATAAACTGTCACGTTGTGGAAGGAAAAAACACGAGGAAAGGCAAAATGTAACAGAATGATAGGACAGGAGGAGAACCTATCAGAAGTGTCCATTAATCATCTACCGCAGAAAAGTAGAAACTTAAGATAATTCTTCACTTTTAATTCCTTCACGGATCTACGTACAAACACACCTCTATGGGCATCTGTACATTTAAAAAAGATTTAATTCGTTCATCTCTGTTCGCTTAATTAGGTACCAATTATTTCTTTATTTAGTGATCATTGAGTCATGCACTGAATGAATACATTCCAAATCACACAGCCCTTAAAAAAAAAAAAGGAAAAAAAAAAAGAAACTTAAAATAGATAATTAAACAGCATAATTATCACGGTGAATCATTCAATTAATTCAATTAATCAAGACATTATGGGCGTTTAAAAGTAAATTTTTGTTGGGCTTTTGTTAGAGGACGAGTCTGATTATAGCGCCAAACAGAGAAAATGTACTCACTGCCTAGCCACAGTTTACGATGTAAAACACTACATTGTCCCTTAACAATAATACTTTTAGTTTTTATTCCCACGTTTGTCAGTCAATAAACCTGAGAATAACAAGGAAGTTACCAGTACAGCCAATACAGAATTCTCTCTGTGATGTTAAACTATGTACGGGAAATCTACCATTAAAATTTTCGCAAAAGGTTGAAGATCTTTGACTCTCGAGGGCCTCAGTGATGGCCCTCACAGACTGTTTCCTCTGCTGGCTTTTGCCTTATAACCTGAACACTTTAATTGTTACAGGGACAATCAGTTTGTAGTACTGCGTTGAAAGCTGAAACAAATTAATTCATTATCATTCCTTGTGCACAGGCGCAATTTCAAGTGCTTGGAAACTGAACAAAATTCATTTCATTTTCTGAAATCCACACGTCCATTCATCTCTTCGTGTCCTCATGTGATTCTGCCCATATGGGTCAAATGACGTAATGGCATCAGGTGTTGACGCGCTAAAGACACGAGTAATTGTCAACATGTTTCTGCATTGTGTTACTCTTGGTGGCCACATTGCACAATGTAGTCGGCTACGTAAAGACTTCATGGTCGCCACTAGTGCAGTCAGTCATGACTATCATGGTCAGGTTGACCATCTTGACACGGTCCACGCTGACAACGCTCTCACTCGTGACTGTGACCAAACAATGGGATCGAACTGCGCAGTACAACACGGTGCTGTGTCACGTGTCTAAACATTCGTTAGGAAACACCATTCTTATCAGAGACTTTCTTTGTTCACGTGTTGCATTACAAAAAACCTACAATGTCGGGTGGCTCCCACCTGTAACTTAAGAAAGGTTATTTTTCGTCTTGAGTCGCAATAATATCATCTCGCAAAATAAATGTTCAAAAAGTCTTAAATGGAGACAGATAAACATTGAATCACCTTAGGTCAAAGGAATTAGTTACAATATTGTCCAAAATTCAACAGTAATAACAAAATGTGTCCTTGCGGGGGTGGATGAATAGGCGAAAGCAAAAATAAACTAGTAACTTTTGTCTGGATGAATACAAGAAAACGTTTGAGAATGGAGACAATGGCACATCTGGAACAGTAGAAAGGGCGTAAGCTTGCCATCTCCCCCGGCATTCTTCAGGTGACAGACATTGAAAGGAATGGGATATAATATTATAATAATGAACTACTGTCATCCTGAACTTGCTGGTGCACTCGCCTGGTGGATTGAAAACAACAATTATATAATATGAATAATATAATGGAGCATGTGGAGCATTATCTATATAGTACCTGTCTCCGCAAAGTGAACCCAATGCACTTTACAATGAAATATAGTTCTCTCTTTCTCTCTCTCATCCTCTCTTTCTCTCTCTCTCTCTGTCTCGCCGTCTCTTTCTTTCTCTCTCTCTCTCTCTCTCTCTCTCTGTCGTCTCTGTCTCATCCTCTCTCTTTCTTTTCTCTCTCTCTCTTTTGTCTCTCATCCTCTCTCTCTCTCTCTTTCTCCTCTCTCTCTCTCTCTCTCTCTGTCTCTCTCTCTCTCTTTCTTTTATACTTAATATGTTCTTTCGCGGTGTACAAAACAGATATGGCTCAAGGGAGACACGATCTCTCAGTCAGTAGACATTAATTTCCCATACAGGATTGATTTTACCCCGAAACAAAGCCATTGTCAGTATACCTCAGCAGTTCTTTAACTGGCTTGTTTTGTCAAACATTTCATGGCAGTACAAACTGTCAACAACAACAACAACAGAGAAAAGACACGACGTATCAATTTTTGAGAGAAAACGAAAGACGGTAGTTCTTGCTGATGTCCTTCATTTTTGTGTTGTTGTGGTTGTTGACGTCGTTGAGCCTTGTGATTGTTGTTGTGAACATCGTGAGTGTGTAAGAGATTGAAATGCTGGGAAATGAAAATCATGACAGTGCCGTAATTGTGTAAAAAAAAAACAAAACACAAAAAACACGCAAACTGAGGACTACGAAATCGAGTGATCGAATGCGGAAACAAACACAGACCGCCCTTCATCCTAAAGCCGTGTTTCCATGCGTACGCAAACAGAAATGTCAAAAAATTCACCAAGTAATAAAAAGAAAGAGTGTTTATATGTGTACGGTGTTTCTGTATAGATGAAAATATTCTTTCTGTTTCACTATTTGAAGTTTTTTTTTTTTTTGTTTGACGTTTCCGTTGCTATTTCCTTTTCGATTCCGTACACACGGGAACTCTGCCCTACTTGACTTTCACCAGTCGGCATGGTTCCTACAGTGTATATCAAATTAATGCACTTGTTTCAGTTTAAGTGATATTCCCAGATATACAACGACAGATATGCTTACAAACTATGTTTTTTTTTGTTTTTTTTGTCAACCGTTGTATTTAAGCCCACTGGTGTCGATGTTGCCAGGATTTATCCTGTCTGAGTTTGACAGAAAGTGGGCCAAACTGCGACTCAAAAGTGCACTGAACAAATGAAAACTAGACAAATATCTTCATCTGCGGTGGGCGTTCTTTTCAGGGTATAATGAAGACTTCCTTTTCAGAAAACTTCATTGTCTCAGCCACTCAATGGCGCCTGTTGTCCTAGACTATCATTTTACTATGACGCAGTTCAGAATTCCAGCGATCTAATGAAAGACATTAGGCAAACGGAGGTTCCTTTGTTAACTGTTAACATTTATTTGTAACCAAAAACATCAAAAGTGCAAAGTGTCAAAACAGAATGTACAATATACAGCTAGTACGGATTGTCATCAGTTCTCGAGATTCCCTGAACGCAAAATACTTCAGTATTAATAAAAAAAATGAGGCTTTCTCTGGTAATTGTTGAAATTCATCTTACTCCAAACACCAAAAAGCGCGAAGGATTAAAAAACACAAAACAAAGACACAAGTACAAATTGGTACAGACCGTCACAGGCTCTTGAGATTCCGCGAAAACATTTCTTTAGTATTCCTTTCTGCCACGCAATTCAATTTTCTCTTAAGCAGCAATCAATGTGGATTGAAAAGAAAACACGCAAAACATTGAAAAGACACCGCACTGTGTGCCTGGGGCGTAATATGATACAAAATTTCGAACAATACCCAGCTAGGCCCAGGATCCTGCCATTATTTATTCATAACAAAACAAAAAGTTTGAGATTCGGTTAATTTTACATTAAATTAAGGCGCTAACACAACCAGTTTGAGGTAGGAAAACAATAAGAATAAATAAATAGATAAATAAACAAATAAAATGACACCAAAATAAGTTTTTTTTTAAAGAAATCCACTTTGAACAGTACGTATTACACCATTGTTCCACCCGGCCATTCATTGGCAGGATTACAATGCATTGTGGTATTCCTGGCACACTCCCACGGGCTCTATTATTTTCATTTCGTTGAAGAGCTTTTTGAAACATTCCTGTCAGTCAGAGCCGTTGTTTACAACCGAGAACAACTCCTCAACATGGTGGAGAGGACAATGGAATCCCCAGCTGGCAAGGGTGTGGTGTAGGGAAACTGCGCGTCCTTGCTCGAAACACTTCGTCCTCTTAGAACAGGGGTCGCCAAACTACGATCCGGCCCGCGACGTCAGTTCATCCGGCCCGCCATGGCACTTGATTTTGTTTGATAAAACCAGGGATGTCTAGAGCTACGGGATGGACAATTGCTTATATGCGGCCCGAGCTGGTAAGTCTGTATATGCGGCCCTCTGTGAAAAAAGTTTGGTGACCCCTGCCTTAGAATGACAAGATTCGAACCCCTTTCCGTCTCCTTTTGAGAAATCGGAGATTGAACTTTCATCTGATCAATGCGTTTAGAGCAAAGAATTTTTTTCTTTTTACTAATACTTATGCTTACAAATTACACATCGAATCTGCTTGACACTTTGACACACAATGGAGAAGGTCTGAAGAAGCAGTGTGTAGTATGTAACTCAGTTCAGCCCAAAAAATGGACATAGAACATTGCCGTTCTAAGGTGACGACTTGCTTACAAATTTTAATTTCAAGCTGTGTTTTCGTAGGTACGGAAACTGTAAGGAAACGTCAAGAATCCACCAAGCAGTAAAAAGGAAGAGTGTTTCCAAGTGTACAGAAGCGGCATTTCGGTGCACATGAAAACATTCTTTCTACTTCACTACTTGAAGGTTGTTTGCCGTCCCCGTTGCCGTTTCCGCTTCTGTACGCATGAAAACACAGCTTCAGTTTGTTGAGAATTTCTACAGCTGTGTCGTTCTGTGCCAAAACTGAGAGTCCGCTTTTAGATGAGCTCCAGGATGCAAAGAAGATATATAAAAGCTTTCTGTATTTTACTATAAGGATAACTGATGTAGATGTACATAATTAGCTGTACTGTGTTTGGATTGTAAATTGTAACTTACCGCACAATTTTGCCTTCTTTTCACTTCCCCCCCCCCCCACCCCCAAAAAAACGAATCCTACTTTCCGGGTAAAATACTGCATTTTTTTTTTCACAAACTACCAAGATTGAGCTGTGAGATCAAAAGGAACACATTTTAACAAACAAATTAATGTAGTCAAAACGCTGTAGGTCACACGAGGGGGGGGGGTGGGGGCGTTGCACTATTTGTGTATGTGTCCTATCTGTAGTTTAAAGCGACAACCTTGAATGCACAAATCATAATCGCTTAATCTTATCGCCAGTTATTTCAAAAAACATGGTTTCCAAATTTTTTTTTTTTTTTGAATGTTCAATTTTATTTTCATTCATGACATTTTTTTTTTTCTGTTACAATTTACTATTCATTATAATTAGAATTATTTTAATACATGGATGTTCAGTTTGTTATTTTGTTGCTAACCAGGAGCTTTTGCGAAATACATGTAGATTTTGTTTTTCTATAAATATTTTAATTAAGTCAATATGAGCATGTCAGGATGAGGGCAGAGAGGCTGCGATATGGTTTGACTGGATCTAAAACAATATTTCTGCACATTATCATGTCAGGTGCTGTTAGATAATCTGCATGCATATTATCACTATGAGAACATAGGGGCGTAAACAAAAAGGCGTTGCTAAGCCTAGGGGCAGGTTGCTAACCCTGACCCTAACACCAGGATACAATAGCCTACCAGACTGAGCAGCGCCTTTTTTTTTCTTTTTTTTTTGTAAATGGCTAAATGTTTTTTCAAATTTAAAACAAAAAATTTAGCCTCCACAAAAAAGTTTATTTTTCAATACCAGATAAGGTACACGACCTTTTTTTTTTTTTTTGTAAATGGCCAAATGTTTTTCCAAATTAAAAAAAAAATATTAAGCCTCCACAAAAAAGTTTTATTTCTCAGTACTAGATGAGGCAGCCGGCATTATCCGGGATAAACCTGTGAACACATCGTTCCACCTGTCCCTTTTTCGGTCTTGAAAACTTCCCATGTTCTATAGTCTTACTATAGATTTCATGCGCACCACAGCACTATGCACCTATTTCTGGTAGGGAAATTGCGCGCACCGAATTGAACGCGTTTTAATACCGTTTCCTGTGCTGTGGGGCTTACGACAGGGATTACTGTATTGCACGTTTCAACAACTTTGTATTTAAAAATACCTGAAACTTGAATCAACACAATCTGTCCATACAAAAGCGATTGGGCTAGGCTGGATTAGTTGACACTTAAGAAAATTAATTTTATAATTGTTGAAACTGTCATTTAGGCTGTAGCGTCGAGCAAAAAAAAAAATAATTAAAAAGTCAAAATTGCGTCCCAATGAATTACTCCCGCCACTATGTTTTTTATTTATTTATATAAAATAAGATGAACAGTCTTTGTGTCTAGTTCTAGAAAATCTTTAGTTTTGAGTTTGAAGAGATCACGTTGACACGATAACGGCCGTATCGTGCTAGGAAAAAGCAAGACGACAGACAGAATATAACAGAATGACAGGGACACAAGAAGACTCTACCAGAAGCGTCCACCAACCACTAATAAAGTCTCAAGAGAAACACAACAGCAATTATTGTCAGGACTATAACGTTTGAAGAGAAGGAGTTTGAGTTGGAGCTTGAGTTTGGAGAAAGCACGTCCACCCGATAACGGCCACATTATGCCAGAAAAACGCAAGGCAGAATTTTACAGAACGATTGGACAGAATTTACTATTCCTTTTCCAAATGAGAATCCTGTTTGAGAAGGAGAAGTGCCTCAAAACTGACTTTGAATCGAGTCACCATCAATAATTTTGACTAAAACCTGAAACTTTAAAAGCGTTTTTCTCAAAACTGTGGTTGTGTCAGCTCCTGTCTTCGGGAGGCCATATCTTCTCCGCTAATTAAATTACAGCAATGTTTTTTTACCAAATGAAAGGACTGTGAATAACCTATTTGGTGATACCAACTGATATCTCCATACCAGCAAAATGCACCAAAGTGCCTCGTTTTGTCAGGTGGCTACACAATTAATATGTCCACAGTACCTTCCGTAGGACAGGCACTTTGGCGAGCACTTACAAAGCGAACAATTTTGTTTGTTGTGGTCGTTGTTGTTGCCACCTGAGACAAAACCCATCCCAACTAATGGGTCATACACATTAATTCTGACATGGCTGAGGAGTCCAGAAAGGGGTTCAAAACCTGAGTAATGAGTACACTTCGGTCAACACAGTCATATTTGTTTTTTCTTCTTTTGAAAATGCCATTACTTAGATCTATTTGTGACGTTATGTATTAACATTATATAGAGATATAATATGGAGTAAAAAAAATATATAATAATAATAATAATAAATAATGGTGCAGCAGCTGCTAAAGCGGAATGTTGTCTTGTATGAATATATCACGTTGCCCAGGGTTGTTTGTGTTTTAGTTGTAACTTTTATTTTCGTTTCAAGTTGGGTTTTTTTGGTTGTTGTTGTGTTTTTGTCACAGGCTTTGTCAAATACGTTTTTTCATTCTCACCATATTTTAACTAGCTAAACTTCAAAATGAAAATGTCGGGACGAGTGCAGGGAGGTCAAAGAACTCAGGCTAGCGGACTAGAGTGCGCACGACGGAAAAATCGCGTCATCCGTTGACAGTTAGTTTGAAAATTCTTTGCAGGTCGTGGGACAACAACAGCTGCAACTTCTCACTCCGTTACTTAATTGTTGGGGTGTGCAGCAAGGAGATGTTATTGTTTATTTTCTTTTTTTTGTTGTTGTTGTTGTCGTTTTGCATGCAAGTTCTAATCTGGATTTCAATCACTGTTAACCAGTGTTGTCATTTCAAAGGTTGCACATTTTTTGTATAAACTGTCTTTTAATTCTTTAAGAAAATAATAGTAAATGGAGCGAGGACTGAATATTTGATTCCTCCGCACAACGAAAAGGGCATTTTTATTGTTGTTGTTTTTTCAGTAAAGACCAAAAGAGAGAAAAAAATCAAAAAACAAAAAAACACTGAAATTCTTGGCAGAACGAAACATGTGAGTAGTGCATGAAATAAAATATCCGAAAACAAAAAAACACTGAAATTCTTGGCAGAACGAAACATGTGAGTAGTGCATGAAATAAAATATCCGAAAACAAAAAAACACTGAAATTCTTGGCAGAACGAAACATGTGAGTAGTGCATGAAATAAAATATCCGAAAACAAAAAAACACTGAAATTCTTGGCAGAACGAAACATGTGAGTAGTGCATGAAATAAAATATCCGAAAACAAAAAAAAAACAAAACACACCAGTATTTTGCTAGGAATGTGCACAAACGATGCAACGAATATAATCATGTCAGAATCTTTATTCCCATCATGTATGGTTTTGGCATCATAATTATAAGCCACTATACTCCACCAGTGTGTAAATAATTGCAATGGATAACAACTGCCAATAGCCAGTGTCACAGTGTCAAAATGTATACCATGGGTGCCATCTCCACTAAAATACATATGTTCAAGCATGCACAAACAAACAAAGAAACACACAATTATATTATATCCACGCGCACACGCATGCAGTTTTTATAGATCGTCAGGTCACCACTATGATATTTTCCAAAGATTGGCGGGTGCCGTCTTGAGTCCAGTCTGGTCTGTCTCGGTGTCAGCCTGAGATGTGAACTATGGAGTTAAACAATAGTCCTCACTCACTGTGGAAACCGAAACGAGTCTGTGCCGCAAGTATGGGCGCATTAAAAATAAAACTGTCTTAGTTCAACTGTCCAAAAGCGAGGCGTCGCGCACTAAGACAAGTTAAACGGGACCTCGTCCATTGGCGAGACTGAAAACAAGTCTGTCCCACCAGTAAGGGGGCAACAAAACTGTCTTGGGTCCGCTGATGGTGGAAAGAGAGACTTTTTGCACACTGAGACAAAACGCACGCAAAAGCAGTCTTGACGCAGTGCTCTATCAGTCTGATTTCTATGCAGGCGGCAAAGTTTCTTGTGGAGTCATGGTCGTATAAGTTATTCTGGAGGCAGCACCCCAGCTCCTCCCTCAAAACACCCCCCCCCTCCCTCAATACTGTTTAATTCACTTGTTATTCATGATATTGTTATTATTATTATTATTTATTCATAATATGTATATTATTGCCACTTCATTATTTTATCCACTGTATACCGCCCGTACGTCATTCCACCTCATTTATCCGCTGTATACCGCCCGTACGTCATCATACAATAAAAAAAATATCATTTGATAAAGCACTTGTCATATGTAATGTGCATTTTCATTTGCACCGTGTGACCTCCACGATGGCTTTTCGTGCGAGTGAGTACATGTACGCGTACATGAACTCGTTAGAGATTGTATCAAGTGTAATCATTGATTCCCCCACACTGCTTGTTCCCAAACGGGTGGACATTTGATTTAAAACGAGAGGGACAAGTGCTCATGACAGAATCTAAGTGTGTTCTGGTCAAAGACAATATGTCCGTGAGACTGTCTGGACCATATTGCATAAACTCCATGTGTAATGAAAATTTAATGAAGTAAGATGTTCAATTTTGTTTGCAATGTTATTCATTTGTTTAATCTATCTATCTATCTATCTATCTATCTATCTATCTATCTATCTATCTATCTATCTATCTATCTATCTATCTATCTATCTATCTATCTATCTATCTATCTATCTATCTATCCATCTATCTATCCATCTATCTATCCATCTATCTATCTGTCTATCTATCTATCTATCTATCTATCTATCTATCTATCTATCTATCTATCTATCTATCTATCTATTTTTCTATCTATCTATCTATCTATCTATCTATCTATCTATCTATCTATCTATCTATCTATCTATCTATCTATCTATCTATCTATCTATCTATCTATCTATCTATCTATCTATCTATCTAGCTGTTTGTCTGTCAGTCTGTCAAAAATTGTCAGAATCGAGCCTAAGTACTTTATGGACGGCCTTTAGGAGGTTTTCACACGCCCACACGCACAGGCTCTCACACACTCACACATACGTACTCACGTACACCAAAGTTTCACTGCCTCCACTTCTCCTCCCCAAGTTATTCAAGTTATTATTAGTGTTTTGTGTGTTCAGAGTGACATAATTATTTTTCAGACAACAGCTTAAACATTAATAAGAGAAGCGGCCCTTAATCTCTGGGACAAAAATGAGTGACCAATGACCCCTAACCTACTGCCCCCGCCAAGTCACCACAACCGCCACTACCATAACTAGCACCATCCTTGTGGTTCCTCTAAATTATCTTCACGCGGAAATTAAAAAGAATGAGTGCCGAACACATCACCACCACCATCAACAACACCATCTGGGCCTCTGCAACATCTCCGCCCTAAAAAAAAAAAAAAAAACGAGTGCTGAATACACCACTATCGTTACTATTACCACTATTACCATCACCACCACCAACACCACCATCCGAGCCTCTGCCACATCTTCACTCCGAAAGAAAATTAGTTCTGAACACATCACTGCTCACCATCACCATCACCATCACCATCACTATCACCATAGCCACCGCCATCAGCCACCACTGACTGACTGATGTTCTGTTTGTCTGACTGTCTTTCCGTTCGTCTGTCTATTTGTCAGTCTGTCAGTCTGTCTGTCTGTCTGTCTGCTCCGAAAGAAAATGAGTTCCGAACACACTACTACCCAAGACCGCCATCACCACCACCGCTACCACCATCTCCATCACCATCGGCCGGCACTGATTGACTGACATTCTTTGCTGAATACACTACTACCATCACCATTACCACTATAACCATCATCACCACCACCATCACCGTCTGTCCGTCCGTATGTCTATTTGTCTGCCTGTCGCTCCGAGATAGGAATCTCCACAACTTTGACAGCGATGAGTCTGACGTCAACAGATTGCTCCCTGAAATAATTACTCGTACTAATCATTTAATCTACCCATGCTGTTGTCAGCATTGAGACCTTTCAGTGAAACAACCTTTATGTTCTGATAGACATCGATTTGATTTAATTGTACTACAGTCACGTAACATCATTATGTTTGTGTACTGGGTTCATAGCAAGTTAGTCATATACTCACCCAAGTGCACAACGGCACTGTAGCATCTGCGGGCTACCCCTTGGCCCCCCCCCCCGGTTTTGTTGTTGTGCTGGTGGCTGAGCATGTGTCCACTACTTTTTTCATTTTATTGTTGACAACCGCCAGAGTGTACTGTACTCCGTGACCTGACCGTCTTTTCTAGTGAGTAGTTTTTTTCCTCGCTCGCTTGTTGTCAGGTGTTTTGACTCGTTCAGTAAATATTAGTATGTTCCCGAATATTCGATAACGTTGTGGATACGAATGTTTACGCCAGATTTGGCCTTGAGTGATGTAACCTGATGACGTATTGATGCGTGATTGGTTAGTTTGTGCGAGGGCAAAGGTAACGGTTATTTCGGGAACTTTCTGTAGGAATGTTTATATATATAGACCTGTGTGAGTGGTTGGTCGGTGAGTAAGTGAGTTTCCTTTTGTGTGGCGTAGATATTTAGTTTCGCTGGTGTCTTCCTAGTAATTTATTGTTCACTATACAGTTATTAAACTTTAGTATTATTTAATCTATCGTCGGATCTCGTGTTTATTTATTTTACAGCTGTAATAGTTTCGTTTTCTAAAGGGTTGTAGTTAGATCAATTAACTCCCCCCTACTATAACGTGCTAGAACAACCTCAGCTGTTACAGGCACGTTGTTCATCAGGTGAGGGATTTTTCTACTAAATGTGTATGGTGTGATGGCTAAATTTCTGTCTGTGTGTCTGTCTGTCTGTTCGTCTATCTATCTGTCTATCTGTCTGTCTGTTCGTACTTCCAACGACCCTCCCGGCCGTCTGACTGTCTGTCTGACAACCTGCTTCTAACTGTCTCTCTGTCTGTCAAGGCGTTTCTGTCTGTACGTCTGTCTGTCTTTGAATCTTGACGTCTGTCTGTATGTCTGTCTGTCAATCGGCTTCTAACTGTCTGTCTGTCTGTCAACGTGTTTCTCTCTGATCTGCCTGTCTTTGAGTCTGTATGTCTGTCTGTATGTTTGTCCGTCTGTCTGTCTGACAACCTGCTTCTAACTGTCTGTCTGTCAGTCAACGTGCATCTGTCGGTATGTATGTCTGTCTTTCTGTCTGTCCGTAAGTCTGTCTGTCTGTAAGTATGTCTGTGAGTCTGTCTGTCAACGTGCTTCTGTATATGTACTTATGTTTGTCTGTATGTCTATCCATCTACCTATCCAACCATCCATCCATCTGTCAGCCTACCCGATGAAAAAAAATAAAAGGAATGACGTCATCGTATCGAACACCTGTGAACAACAATCAATAATCCCTTTCATGTATGTTATTGACGACAACAACGTTTAATCTTTATTCTGTACTCAGTAGTAGCATGGATGGTCATATCGTGCCCTTCACTCATTAATGGCAACAACAATAACATTACATCTATATCCTATACCCATCAATGACGTAGGCCGGTAGATACTCATTAGTAGACGCTTTCGACGCAGCTCCATCACATTTTGCTCATACTCACAATTTGCCACTATTAATCCTGTCTTCACCGTGGCAAACTGCGACATTTGACAATCGAGTCTAGTCCAGTTGACGCCAGCTTCAAAGGTTTCTATGCAAATTGTATTCAAATGAACACCTTGATATCCATCCCTTTCTCTTTTATGTGTTTGCACCTTGCTGAAAGCGTAAGAAGGACATTGATGACATTGTAAATTAAAGATAATCGGGGTATTATTGCATGGAAGTCTAACCTGTAAAGGGGTTGTCACATGGTCTACGCACAACGTACAGGTGGTTACGTATTTTTGGTGTCCAGTGTTAGCTGCTCGATACAGTGACGTCATTCTTCTTTATCTGGTTCTTCTTTTTTGTTTCGTAGATGGATGGGCGGACAGGCAGAACAAGCTGACAGATAGATAGATAGATAGATAGATAGATAGATAGATAGATAGATAGATAGATAGATAGATAGATAGACAGATAGATAGATAGATAGATAGATAGATAGATAGATAGACAGATAGATAGGTAGGCAGGTAGGTAGGTAGACAGACAGATAGAGTATAGGTAGAGAGACAGACAGACAGAGAGTGATACATAGATAAAAAGATAGATAGATAGAGAGAGCTAGAGAGAGAGAGAGAGAGAGAGAGAGAGAGAGATACCCTCCCACCAAACCAACCCCCAAGACGTAAATAATTAACAAGGGCAATAATTAGATCTAATCTCTTCAGTGCTCCCCCCCCCCCCTGGCCACTGCTCATCAGTGGGCGTGGCTTAATGACCGCCTGGGACAATGGTCACTCAGACCTATAATTGCCCACACAATAGGACAATGGAGAGGAGAATGCGCTCTATTAGATAATGCGTCCTGCTGACCTTCCATTGAACTACATCTAAGGTAGGGGTGGGGTGAGAGTGGGGTTTGGGATGTGACGTGGCAGTATTGTATTAGGACGTCACTGATGATTTTATTCACTGTGGGCGTTCTAATGCCCTTCTCGTCACTACTTAATAACTACTATAATAATATAGTTTACTAATCCACACGTATAAAAAGATGTCATTAGCTACAGTGAATTGGTATTACTGTATGCAGACTGAAGTCTCGGGTTCAATTATTTCATTATGATGTTATTGGGGAATTATAAATGACGTAGTATGTTTATAACGAAAACAAAAACGGCAAAGGGGCCGACGAGAATAGAAGAAAAATATAATAACGAAAACGAAAAAGACAAAGCAACGAAAACAACATAAAATGAAGAAGTAGCTGACAATGGAGGTCGAGACGAGTGGCAAAATATAACGATAACGATAATGACATATGGACGAAAACAGCGAACAATGAGGAAATAACTGACAACGGAGGATGAGAAAAGAAGAAATATATAACGAAAACGAACAAAATACAGTAGCGAAAACAGCATAAACCGAAGTAATAGCTGACCACAAACAAAAAAACAAAATATATATATATATATATATATATAATAAAATATATATATAACGCAAATGAAGGAGGCATTGAGAAAAAACAGCATAATTTTTTTTTTAATAACCGCAAACGAAGTGACTTTTCGCCAATACTGGCCAATAAAATTTCCCTCGGACTTTTTTACCCAGGCTATATTTGCCAGTATTGACGAATAATCTCGCCCAGTCTCAAAACACACCAACGGGACTACATTTCCAGATGGCGCGGTGCTTACTTCGCGCTCTCATTGAACTGTGGCGTAAACATGATGCCGTTGGCAGTCCCGACTGGATTAAAATAACTTCACAGCTGTTACCCAAACACACGCATGTGTGTACTCGAAAGGACACGCAAACGTGAGTGTGACGTAGCGGCTATCGAACGCTCAGACTGACGTCAGTTGCCACCGGTGAATTCCCCATATCAAAAGGCTATCACTTTCGTGCCTCTGCCATGTATGACGCCAGAAACAAGTGTAAACAGTCGATGGAGACAATGTGGTTTAGCACTGACGTCACAGCCACACGTTGTAGAACTCAGTGGAAAATCTCATTACGGGGATGATCAGTGAGATGGAGACCGTAAACATCGTATGTACCAGAGTACTTGTTGATGTCTTAATAACAGGGATTTAGATGTTTATGACGTATTGGCGAGACTTGGAGTAGGAGCGGATGATGAAATTGGATATTATCGTTGTCTGTTTGTTGTTGTGTTGAGTCTTTGTTGATTTTTGTTTTTGTTTTTGAGTGTTTGTTGAGTTTCCCCCCTCGCTAACGTGTGACGACAGCGATGAGCTGTGATAGCCGCCGTGCTACCCAGCCATGCAAGCACCCCTGCGTCATTCCGAAGTAAGATTCCTGTAGCATTTCCGTAAGATTGGTAGGATTACCAAAGAGGTGGATTTTCCTACATCTCACCGACGGGGGCACGATCTGGTAAACGGCGGAACTACGTAAGAAACGATTTCATTCGCATGAGCAAATTTGACGTTAGTTCTACGCGCCAATCTCCTTAGGGTTGCTGGTTGGGTAGTGATGAAGGGAACGAGCAGATGTTAAAATTCGGTGTGTTTTGTGTGTAGAAAGGGGGTGGGGGGCATCAATTTCGCAAATCCCCACTTTAATAACGAACCAAAATGTTATATAATATAACAAAGGAGTACATTTTTAGTTGATTTAGGAGCCCTGAGCAAGTGACGGTTTTGTGCCAATACAAGTACACGTATAAGGCCTTCAGTTATGTATGTTGATGTATTTTATACATACACAATGAGTTCTGAAGGAACTGTAAATTCTGGGAAAACAGTTATTGATTTTATTTTCGATTATAAGCGCGTTTTTTTTTTCTTTTGGAATTTTTTGACTATGATATTCGTTGTGAATTGTTCTATGTGAAATGGAGCGTATTCTCTTTGGCCACATTTTGAGTGGTAAAGCGAATGGTCGGCAGCTTGCATCTTTACTGTATATTCTTTATCTAACTCGAGTCTCTTCATTCTGATTTGTTTTATTTGGCTCTCTCTGCATCTCAATGCAGTCCAACTTCTTTTGTTGTTGTTTTTGTAAGTTTTCTGTTTTGGTGGGGGGTCCAGAACGAAACTGCCGCCCAAAGGAAAAATGGCGTAACTGACATCATGGCCTTTTTTCTAGTTCATTGTCTCTAGGAACTTGTCTCACACGTAATTCTTTTATGCCAAAGTTAGGCAGACGTATCTGCTACTCAAATAGTTGTTTCTAGTGTGACAAACCAACTTAAGTGACCGTTCGTAATCACAGACAATAAAATTGAAAAAAGGCCGTGCTGTCAGATATGTTCTTTTTGCAGTAGGGTTTTTAGAGCTGTTAAGCTGAAAATCCATGTCTGCCCGACACCATCACGATACTGAAATGGAATTTGTAGTGGTATTGGATCCCATATCGGTGTCGTTTCGTGTTAAAGGATTCGGAAAGTCAGATTTATTTTCTGATGGCGCGATTTGGTTCATTATTTCTTCTCGGCGTCCTGCTCGGTTTCGTCTCGGTGTCGGCTATGTAGATTTTCAGCTTACGGGGATTAGATAATACAGGATTAGTATACCGAGCTTGAGCCAGCAAGCAGGTGGAACATTGACGAGTAAGCAGGTGAAACTGTGCTTAGGTCACAGTTGAGTGATAAATCAAAGAAACAAATAGGAAAAATAATTATTTTTTTTTCTGGATCTTGTTTTGTTTTTCTTATTTAATCTTGATATCGATCTGTCACCTTGCACAAGGCATTCAGCTGGAGTCACATCTGATCCGTGTCATGTGCACTTTTGTGGAGACTGGGGCGGGCGTTCATATTTGAGAATTACCATAGCTATTATTAATTTATAAGTCTGCTTGTTTGTTGTCTTTTTAATTGCTTTTGTTTTCGGAGTCTGTATGTGTGCGTGACAGTGTGTGTGTGTTTGAGGGGGGGGGGGGATTCAACTCTCTACGTGAGGGTAACATCATTGTGCGCTGGTGCTCTACATTCCACGGGAGGCCACTGCACTTTGATGTAGGAAATTGATTTTTGTGTTTTTAAATATTAAAACAAATAAACAAACAAAAGATCAAAACAAAACCCAAATTAACTGCCGTCATGCATAACTGAAGATCGTGAAGTGGCACAACCCTGTTGCTGGTTCAACGCTCTTGAATCAACTAAAAGTACATGTTTATGATGAAAATATAATGATCCCTTTCACAAGAATTCAAGCTTGAAATACAGTATCTTCATCGATGGCTTGGTGTATGGATAGACATGGATGGATGGATGGATGATTGAATGGATGGATGGATGGGTGGGTGAATGGATGAATGGATGGATGGATGGATGGGTGGATGAGTGGGTGAATGGATGGATGGATGAATGGATGGATAGATGGATGAGTGGGTGAATGGATGGATGGATGTGTGGTGGGTAGATGAACGAGTGGATGGACAGATGGACGGACGGACACATTGATTGTATACACATTTCATTTTTTTTTCAGTGGCATTTTAAATAAAACAATATTTAAATGAAACTCAATGTTAAACTGAACTTCGATACTGACCTTGTGCATTTCATGAACTTCGTACCAGGGAATAATCTTTTTGTTTTAAATTTTGCCAGAACAGCGGCCTTGTTAGGCCTGCTCTACTCGACTTCCAAATACCAAGGTATCTTAAAAGTGCGCAATGTGCACACGAGCCATCCGAGTTTTTTTTTGTCCTTATCCGAGAAGACTAGGTGGTTGATCGGGCCCCGTACCTCTGGCAAGAAGGGCGAGCAGCTTTGCGTCTAGACCAGGGGTCACCAGACTTTTGTCACAGAGGGCCGGATAACTGACAGACTTACAAGCGCGGGCCGCATAAGCAATAATTGTCCATCCCGTAGCTCTAGATATCCCTGGTTTTATCAAACAAAATCAAGTACCACGGCGGGCCAGATGAACTGACGTCGCGGGCCGGATCCGGCCCGCGGGCCGTAGTTTGGTGACCCCTGGTCTAAACCAACGGTGTCCCCATGTCCAACGTCTCTCTCCATCGTATCTCGGCACGGAACTTATATTACGAGTAATAAAATGTGACATTGTTAGATAGACATAATGTAGATAAAAGTGGTGTTTGGGGAATTCATAGTCTTATCGCAAACATCCGTGGCGAATGATGAATAAGTGCGATGATTTCTGATGCGTCACAAGTTGATTGAAATGTACTTTTGTATCATTCTTTGTTATCATTGATGACATAACGCCGATACAGGTGAGGATCCTTTGCGGGTTACTGAACTATTATCTCACAAAAACACGTGCTATCATACGCAGGTTGTTACTATTATTCTTATTATTATTATTTCTGGTCCTGTTGTTGTAATAGCAGTAGTAGTAGTAGTAGTGTAGTAGTAGTGTAGTAGTAGTGTAGTAGTAGTAGCAGTATTGGTGGTAGTAGATAGTTTTGGTAGTAATAGTAGTAGTAGTAGCAGTAGTAGTAATGATAGTAGTAGTAGTAGTAGTAGCAGTAGTAGTAATGATAGTAGTAGTAGTAGCAGTAGTAGTAATGATAGTAGTAGTAGTAGCAGTATTCGCAGTAGTGGTAGCAGTCGTAGTTGTAGCAGAAGAGTAGTAGTAGTAACAGTGATAGTTAGTAGTAGTGAGGTAGTGGTAATAGTGGTATATTGGTAGTAGTCGTCGTAGCAGCAGTGGTAGTAGTAGCAATAGCAGTAGTAGTAGCCTGGAATAGTAGTAGCAGTGGTAGTAGTAGTAGCAGTATAGTTGTGGTAGTAGCAGCAGTCGTGGTAGTAGTAGTAATACTCGTAGTAGTAATAGTAGTAGTAGTAGTAGCAGTAGTAGTGGTTATAGTAGCAGTAATTTCAGTCCTGCAGTGGATGTAGTGATGACATCCACTGCAGCCACCCCCCCCCCATGCCTGCCCAGTGTGTGGGAAACACTTCCGTGCCCGGATCGGACTCACCAGCCATCTCCGGACACACCCAGTCCGAACCCCATTATAGAGGGATGTCAGTGGTCCTCATCGCCTGCGATGGACGAACAACAATTTCAGTCCAAAGACCCCTTTGGGGTTAAGCAACTTGTTCATGGAAAATAGAACCTTAACTGTGCGGATTTTTTTGTCGGGTGAGCTAACTTTGTTTGTCCGTCTCTGTACGATTGTATTTCCCTACCTGCTTGAGACGATACAGAATACAACAGCCGGGAAAAAATGAATCAATTAATAAATAAACAAAAATCTGTTTTTATTAACATTAAATAGGACATTACCAAAATGTCCGCCACAGTTCAGCTGACGGCGCAGGTCAACTGTAACTTGCTCAATGAATACACACACACAAAAAAGGGCGGGAGACCGACGGTGATTCATGCCGATATGAAAAGATTATAAATTCTTTGGCCTGTAAATAAATAACAACTCTATTCAAAAAGTTGTGAGGATTTGTGAAGATCTAACCTGAAAGGGCTACGTCGTGGGAAAGCGGGGAGCTACCCAGGGTGTGTGTGTGTGTGTGTTTGTAGGGGCGGGGGAGGCATGTTAAACAGGACGGGGTAAATGACCTACAACAGCATTGCGCTGAGGCCCCCGAGAAACAAAGGATCTCATTCACCTACAAGAATAAATAGTTAGCCTAGGCAAGCACCAACCGATGTTGATCGGCCGACCACATGTAGTTGGATGATGACGACACGGTAACTAGTTTCTCAGTGAAGTTCAATGTGGTGACGTCACCAGTCACCTCGTTGGATCGCATTGAAATCAATGACGTCACCCACCAAGTTAGATTTCATTGAAATTCATTGTCGTGACGTCGGCCAATCGAAATCTGCTCGTGCGACCCAGGCTGAGCGCCATGTAGGCATTTCTTGTTCCAAGGAATAGCAAATAGCAATATCAAAATGCAGAATAAATGTACCTTTCAATATAATTTCATTTGTCATTCTAAATGAAATTCCCGGCAATATCCGAGATAAACCTGTAAACCCACCATTCTCTCTCTCTCTCTACCATTCTCTCTCTCTCTCTCTCTCTCTCTCTCTCTCTCTCTCTCTCTCTCTCTCTCTCTCTCTCTCTCTCTCTCTCTCTCTCTCTCTCTCTCTCTCTCTCTCTCTCTCTCTCTCTCTCTCTCTCTCTCTCTCTCTTTGGTCTACAGAAGTAGCAAAGCAACAAAGTTTCCCATATTCTACAGAATCCATGCGCTCCAGAGCACTACACACTCATTTCTGATAGGGAAATTGCGGGCATGGAAGTGAACGCTTTAAAATCGTTTCCCGGTGCGATGGGCAATAGGGAGCCAAAACAAAGATCATTGTATTTGACATTTTTACAACTTTTTATCTTAAAATTCCTGAAACTTGAATCAACACAATCGGTCGACACAAAAAGCGGTTGGGCTGAATTAATTGACATTCAAGAAAATTAATTTTATAATTTTTCGAAACCGTCAGTTAGGCTGTAGCGTCGAGCGAGAAAAGGGCCAAAATTGTACCACAATGAATTACCGCCACCACTATTTTTTAAATTTTTATATAATAAGATTGTGGGGCCATATTGTTGTAGACGACATTTTGTGGATTTTCAGGTTTAGTCATGAAAATGGTTCTCTCACTCGTAATTTCATTACGTGTAAGTGGCATTCCAATCGGTAAAACATGTAAAAACGTTTCAAGCTATGCATTTGTGACGTAATGTTGTCCTCTGATTTTATACGACTCTTCCAAGTTTCGATCTTCATTTTATCGAAGAGACAAAAATACCCATACAACAGCATGAAAAATACCTAACAACATTTGCGTTTTGTCCAAAACTCGGACGGCACGCGTACCTGTTCTGCACGTTAAAGATACCTTGACAGTTCGAAATCAAAAAGAGCAGGTCTAACACGGCCGCTGCCCGGGCAATTTTTTTTTTTTTTAAATCCCCACCACAAAACATTAACTAGAAAAGTAAAAAGGAGAAAAATGAAGTGTAAATAGAGTAAACAGAGTGTAAATAGAGCCAAGAATAGCGTACCTCCTAAAATAAAGACCTAGAACAACATTTCCATTTTGTCTATCATGTAGAGCATCTACAGTTTACTCACCCCACAGGTGGTGATACCCACGTCTGAGCTGATCTCAATCAGTTGATAATTAACTCATGTGAGATTGGCCAATATTGGCATAATAATCTCTTTCCTCTCACCTGTACGTCGGCTCTTTCTTGTTTCTACGCAATTCTTTCATAACCATAGTCGCCTTCTCCTCTTACGTAAACAATTCCTGTCTGTTGATAGATAGATAGATAGATAGATAGATAGATAGATAGATAGATAGATAGATAGATAGATAGATAGATAGATAGATGGATGGATGGATGGATGGATGGATGGATAGATGGATGGATAGATGGATGGATGGATGGATGGATGGATGGATGGATGGATGGATAGATAGATAGATAGATAGATAGATAGATAGATAGATAGATAGATAGATAGATAGATAGATAGATAGATAGATAGATAGATAGATAGATAGATACATAGATAGATAGATAGATAGATAGATAGATAGATAGATAGATAGATAGATAGATAGAGATAGATAGATAGATAGATAGATAGATAGATAGATAGATAGATAGATAGATAGATAGATAGATAGATAGATAAGTAGATAGATAGATAGATAGATAGATAGATAGATAGATAGATAGATAGATAGATAGATAGATAGATAGATAGATAAATATAACCGCTTTCACCCCCTAATTCTCCCCCCCCCCCTCTTCATTTCCTTAGGAAAATAACTCCAGGGAGACAAAAAAAATCACAACACGTCTACATGACTTAGTTTGATATGTTTAACCTGTCAGCAGTTCCACTTAATTTCGGTTTTTCCGGATCCGCCCGGCCTGACAGACTACACTCCTACGTCCTCACTCCCAGCTCAGATCTACGCATGGAACTGTCAGTGACACTCAGACATGTCGTGACTTTCCGGGTGGGGGGAAAGAATCGGATGGTCCCCATTGAGGAGAATGAAATAAATCACGATTGAGAATTCAATGGTGCTCCCTGGGAGGAGCTGTGAACATTGACCTCTGGGCGAAAGGAAAAAAGGGGGGGTGTGTAGAGCTGTATATGGAAATAAGACATACTTGACTTCAGGGGTTCCCAATCTGGAGTAAATTCGTCTACACCGGGGGTAAATTTGCTCATTCTGGATTTCTGAATTTTTCTGTTGTTTTTTTTTTTTAATTAAAATTCAAAGCAAAAACCCCCCAAAAAAAGATCAGAAGTTGAGCAGAAATGTCCTTGGGGGGGGGGGGGGGAGGAGGATTTTGCGATCTGTACTTTACACTGACTTCTTAATCATCGTATTATCAATGCAGTAGTCCAATTCGGAGGAGAATAACTCTAGGACGAATGAAATATAGAGCAAATTATCCAGGAGCAAAAATTGCACCTCTCCTATATTCATTTAGCTGCTTAGTAGTGTTCTATAATAGTCTATTTACCACAGGCGCCCCTGTATTTTCAAGTATTTCGGTGTATTTGTGTATAACTGAACAAAACATGGTTAAAGTAAACCTAGTTTAGAAAAGTTACCAAGGGGTAAAAGGGATGAGAAATGTTGCGAACCCTCGGTTTACTTTATGTAACAGCAAAAACTGGCTTTGATAGTCACTGAGACATGACTTTCAGTTGAACGCCGGTTACGAATCGACTTATTGATCATGTTTCCCAATCTGTTGTCCTGTTACTATACTGAATGCGAGATAAGTACTTTATAATAGGGCTTTACTCTCTATTTCAGTCCTCTTAATACAGCTGGGATAGCCCACACAAATCGTCCTTTTGTTGACCTAGGGTGAAAAGGTGGGTGTTGTGTTCTTATTTGTACAATATGTGTTTGCGTGGGCGGTATTTTTCTACAGCCGCTGCCCACGGGGTCTAGAGTTTCTGTACCATAATAATCCGCTGAAGATGTAGTGCGTTTTAATTCTTCCCCTCCAGCAAATCTAAAAGCATAAAGTTAAATGGGAGGAGAGGGAAGGTAAGTAAAAATGGTCTCACGTGTAATCTGATATGTAATAAAATTAACAGTTAATGGCAAATTCAGCTCTTTCATATTACCGTACCCGTAGGCCGCGCCTACTTACGGTCCCGTAACACGGCCGGGCAGCACCACGAATAATCATGATTCCGGGCCAAATATAGGGCGTCCTTCACCCCTGTATGAATTCTAGCGTCATTAAAGGCAATGAAATATTATACAATAGACGACCTTTCATAGTTTGTCCAGTAACCAGAGAAGCACGTGAGATTAGCGTTGGTATTTGCCTGCAGTCCCAGGTCGGCACTGTGCAGGGCAGGCTGGGACCTGATGCAGGCCAGGGTACACCGCCTCCTCTCTCACCCTCCTCAAACATGGAACATCGACCCAGACATAAATTATGGCAAGCATAGAGCACCACTGACACACTCCACCAGGAGGCCACGAAGCCTAGAAAAAATCAGTCCCTTAGTTTGACAACTAACAGCCGAGCCATGTCTAGCAGTTTTGTTGACACTGGATGGCCCGATCTTTTTTTTTTCCCTCCGTGAAACATCAACTTTCAATATGCAATCCCTGGCATGAAATATGAAAGCATAACCGTGTCATTTTCAGGTTAATTATGAATGGGAAAATTAGTTACACCATTTTGTAATTTATTCTCATATGCGCGAGGTCCAAGTAAAACAATATACAGCACATTTCATGGACTCCTGAAATTTCACGATATGTGATACTCCAAGCATTTTAACATTGGAGGATAGGACGCTTTCGAAATGAAGTGCTGTCAGAGGTGAAGCTTTTTTTGTGACACCCAAAAAATTATGACATTTAAACTATTTCAAATGATACGGGAAAGTTTTTATCGCAAGCGGCATGGAAAGATTAGCTTATCGCACGGGTACAACAACCTTTAAGGTCTATGTAAGCTTTAAGACTAGGTGTATCTGCAGGTAAATGATCAATGATCATTTTAATTCGAATTTATTATTTTAATTATTTTAATTCCCTGTTCTCTATTCCTGCATGAATTCTGAAATTCATCGTCAATATATCTCCATAGAATATTCTGCACATTTTTACAATGGACATGACATTTTGCATCTCTCATTTTAAAGTTGATTCTGTATCTATCAAGTTTGTTTGTTTGTTTTTATGTCTTTATTATAATTATTACACCAAATTCAAAATTGTGTCTGTGGACATTAAAAACTAAAGGAACAAACTGGAATATGTTTGTAATAATAAATTTCGAGAAGCATAGACGTATTAGGCACGGTGACGGTAGGGTACCGCCCATGCTAAGTGGTTCATGTTAGAAAACTAGGACATTATACAATTCAGGTCAAACTTGGAGTTCTGTCAAGTCATCTGGGCTATATTACGGCTCAAAAGATAGACAATATTGAATGTGTGTTTCAGCAGTGGAAATATTTTTTTCTTTGCATTTGTTGTGGGAGTAAGCTTTAAAGTTGTAGCTGTAGTGCAGAAATGGTTGTGGAAATAACTGGTGTTTGTGTCTGTAGAAATGGAAATCTACAAACAGTTACTAGGACTGAAATTGTTCTAGCGTCAATGGGGTCAGTAGTGGAAGGCAAAGACTTACCAGGACAAAACAATAACAATGACAAAAACTGCGTATACTACACTCCACCTCTACCTTGCCTTGCCTTCCATCCTACCTCTAACTATATTATGGTAGTCAAAACAGTGATAGTTACGCGTGCGTGTCGTGAGTGGAAGGTTTCATCTTAACTTCGCACTTGACTTGCCAATGAGGCCAGGCGGGTTTTAACTCGGGGACGTTTTGTCATAGGAGCGCATCTTCCCTGCTGGCATCAACTCAGAGCCGTCTTAACGCATGGGCACATTAGGCAGTTGCCTAGGGGCCCCAAGGATTTAGGGGGCCCCATGCATGCAAATTTACATTGGTTTTTGAAACGGGGCAGAAGATTCCGTGCATTACAAATTAAGAATCTGCCCAGGGAGCCATAATGATGTTAAGATTAGCCTGTATCTACTGGGGTATTGATGTTGTCACTGGAGATACTGATGACCCTGATAACTTGGACAAATTGTTGCTTTCTCCAATTTTGTGGAAGTTG
This sequence comes from Onchidella celtica, assembly GCA_963931925.1. Lineage (NCBI taxonomy): Eukaryota > Metazoa > Mollusca > Gastropoda > Systellommatophora > Onchidiidae > Onchidella > Onchidella celtica. Next base: position 15,909,420 of record OZ007572.1, read on the forward strand.
ACGTGGGATTTGCCAATATGGCAATAGAATCATTGCATTGGTGCATTTGTTCTCTTTGACGATGACGCGGATGGCATGAAAGGATTCTAAACTGGCTGAATGTCCCTGTGATAAGTCTGGTGGGTTTTGACGTTGTTGTTGCCGCTGCTAGTGCTGTTGTTGGTGGTGGTGATTTTGGTGGTGGTGATGGTGGTGGTTGTAGTGGTGGTGGTGGTGGGGATAGTGGTAGTGATGACGGTAGGTGGTACAAGTGATGATAATGGCATTTACAGTCAGAACGATGGTGTGGCACAGCCGAAAAACTTAATCATTTGAGCACTGCACAGTAACTGTTACTCGACACAGAGATTAATATGCTTATAATTCTATACCACACTGAAACAAAGTAAACAAAGCGATTTGTATCACCCGGGGCGTAGAGATCAGCCACGTCACCGACACACGTACCTCAGCGTGACTACATGTACTTGCTCTGAACTTCCTGGTTGACGACACCTTAGCTCTCGTACCCCGGTCGGATTTTTTTTATATATATCTATTTCCAAATCCTCTCCGGTATGAGGTAAACATTAATTTGTCCCTTCCGCCATTTCACCCCTCCATTTGATGCATCCCTTTCACGGTTCGTGATATAACGAAGAATAGACAGTTTTTCAAGGAGCTGTTTCTTGGGAAATCAAATATAGAATTCATGCTGTGCACTGAAGGATTACAAAGAGCAAGGAAGTCGCTGTGATACAAAAATCCGGTGGAATAACCCTGACGAAGGTTTCTATACGGTTATACAAAGATAAAGAAGTTAAGAACGCTCTGCTATGGCAATAGAATCTTTGCATTGGTGCATCCGTTCTTGTGACCATGACGCGGATGGCATGAAAAGAATCTAAACTGGCTGAATGTCTCTGTGATAATTCTGGTGGGGGTTTGTCGTTGTTGCTGCTGCTACTGGGGCTGTTGTTGTTGACGGTGGTTGTTGTAGTGGTGGTGGTGGTGGTATTACTGTAGCTTTATTAATTTTTGTCGTTGTCGTTGTTGATGGTGGCAGTTTCAGTGGTGATGGTGGTGGTACAAGTATTGCTATTGCTGTTGTTGTAGTTGTTCTGTTGCTCCCCCCCCCCCCCGTCCTTACCGAGTACCTGTCATTAATTAATATAGTTAACGAAGCTGAAAAAAAAAAAAAATCGGTGAAAATCTGTTTCCATTTCTGGCGGAAACGACAAAGACGTTAACATTGAATATCTGGTAAATTTTTAATGAATTCTGTGATGTCATTAATTATGAATAAATTCATTCTGGCATTGCTGGCCATAAAAAAAAAAGCAGAAAAAAGCACAAAAACATGCTTCTATTTCTGACAGCGTGCCCCAAACAAGTTACTGAGTTGTTGTAAAGTAATCTTGTATGTCGATTCATGTTGCAGGTGTTGGGACTAATGGACAACGCTGGCCTTGACGTCTCAAAACTATGGTGAATGCGATAAAATGCGATAAAGATTTGAAAACAACAATAAAAAACTTAGATCTTTTCAAAAAGTCAACGTAACTTTTGCGGACCGTAAACCACTAGATTAGAGAATCTAAACTGATTGTTTTGTTGTTTTAGTCTTGCGTCCACGAATCGAGCATCTACGACAGTGTTTCTCAGCCTTTTTGGTCCCACGACCCACCTCAAATTTCAAAAACAAACAAAAAAAAGTGCGCCCCACGATGATCGGGCCAAGTTAGTAGCCTACATGACAATGTATAGATCTACAGTGTATACAGATTTTTAAAAATGTTTCCACGCCCAACCAAAATATTGTCACACCCCACCTTGAGATGCGCTGTGTGGTCTACAGTCTACAATAAAACTAGAGTATTATGATTACTTACAAGTCTGATACCCGAGACACAGAATACCGAGGGGAACCATTCCTTCCCGTCATAATTATGTCCAAAAATTGGGCGCGTATAAATACGCTGAGTACTACTCGCTTTCGTTCAATTATGAAGGGGTGTGGTGCGAATTGTTGCATTGTTGACATGGATGACACGCGCGCAAGTCGAAGGACAGAATATGACGAATTGATCCGTCTCGGGATCCTGTGATACAATCCTAACAGCTTACACCGTGTCGTGAATAAAAGCATTCACACATACAGAACCCTGAAGTATATTAAAGTTATGTTTAAACATGACCAGTCAAGGTTGAAGGAAGAAGGCGTAAGGCATTTTCTTTTGGTCTTGTATTGTTTTGTTTCTGTGTTATTTTTTTATGTTTTGCTACATAAAACTTGTTCTTTTTCTTTGTGCCATATTTTGATTTGCTTCCAGTCTTGCTGTTTTTTTTATAATAATTTATCAGTGCTTGACGCCGCAATGATGTGAAACTTTGACAATCTGTTGAAGAACTCCCAATCTTCCTGGCGCCTATGACAACTGTTGGCAATAGGACAGATGTTTCCATAGGGACATTATGAACGTTTTTGTTTTCTTTTCTTTTTGCAAAGTGTGTTTTATTTTGATTTTGGTATCTGAAGTGAGAGATTTACATAATGATTAATCAAGCCGGCGTTTAATTTTGAGACGACTTTTTACAGCCGAATCAGTTACTGTATTGTTTACGATACGCAGTGGACCAGAAATGATACTTGCTGCATAAATTAATATTTTGGACCCCATCATTTTCTTTAATTAATTTTTTAATAAAGTTTTTATTTTCCTGTATATTAGCATTTCAGTTGTTTCGTTCATTCACCATATCCAACTGAAGCGGGGGAAACATTTCCCCGTCGTTTTATCTAAGGAATAATGTTTGTACCCCAGCGCATTCTGTGTCACACTTGATTTGTTTGCTTTTCTTTTGCCTGGGGTATATCAGAACACTGAAGCTTTCAGAGACCACACAATCATAGGCCACCATGAAGCCGACTACGGGTGAGTGCCTTAAAAATACATCAAGAAATTAAGTGGAGACTCGATACTTTAAAACTTCTCGAATCCGGACCAGGTTAGTGTTCTAAGCACCAGACCTGCGCTCTGGTTCAAATTTTATACATTTATTCAATAGAAATCACATGGGCTTGAATTTATCACGGTTTACAGAGCTGAGTGGAAGTGAAGTGGACTTGCGTGGGTTTTGTGCTTGCGTGGCCAAAATTGCAGTAAGAAAGGAGAAAGATGGAGACAGTCATTTAAGGAATTACAACAGTCCATATGAAACAATGAACAGACACTATGAAACTCTGGCCATCTTTGAAACTGACGAAGAATCTCTCCTTCTTAACCCCCACCCTCTACCCCTCCATGCAACAACAACAACAACAACAACAACAACATCAACCTGATAACAGTAAATACGAATTACTGTAAGCCTGGTCCACACGACGTGAAGTGTCAAGCACACTGCGGGCAATCGAAATGCTTAAGACTGCAGTAAGGTGAAGTTTAAGGTTATGGTCTGATTAAGGATAAGGTCATTGTAGCCAAAAACAAAAACAGCCTTGACAGTTCCGAACGTCTTTACTTAGCCTTGCTACACAACAGAAAGTTTGGACGTCTCTATTCAGCCTTGTTATAGAATTTGAAGTTTGGATGTCTCTATTCAGCCTTGTTATAGAATTTGAAGTTTGGACGTCTCTATTCAGCCTTATTATAGAATTTGAAGTTTGGACGTCTCTATTCAGCCTTGTTATAGATCATGAAGTTTGGACGCCTCTACTCTCTCAGTCTTGATACAGATCAGAATTTTAGATGTCTTTACTCAGCCTAATCAGAACAGGAATTGTGGACGTCGACCATCTCGGAACGGAGTTTTCACATCATGATTATAAAATGCCAGCCATGCTGGAGCAGGCAATATGATTAACAGCCTAAAAACGCTGAGGCCCCCGAGAAACAAAAGATCTCCAGTGGAGCAAGGCCAGTTCGCAAGCTGCAGTGTTTTGATGCTGCGGGCGAGAAGACAAATTATTATTACGCTGCGTTTTGTCTCCGAAGGCTGCACAGACTTGCATTGAGGCCTTGACAATAATGTGGTTGTGGTTTATGGTAGTGGTTGTGGCGATGTCGGTGGTGGTAGAGCAGCGGCTGCTCAAACAAGCCGCCACAACATCTGTCTAGATCAGAATTTGTCTCATTTGCACTGTGAGTCTCAGATAACACAGAGATATTAAAACACTATTGACATAAATGTGTCGTACATGGTCGGGCGAAATACTTCAGAATTACTGTATAGATGATATAGAAGATTAGCGACGTAATTTCGCTTTCAACAATACGTAGTGATATACATTATTTTCTAAAGGTCATCTATTTATAGACGTGTCCTATTTACCTCCACACACCCCCGTAGATAAGCAACAATGGTATAGGGTGGAAAAAAAAACGGGAGTCAGGCGCACGTTTTTTTCCCCTCTTTTTGAGATAATGAAAGATTATTTAGTGGACCGGGTCACTATGTCACGAGAAACGCTTTATTTACAAACTGGTCCTTGAACCGCAGAAAAGTAAATGGTCGTTGTTATGGGGGCGTGGTATTTCATATTATAGGCCATTGCTGAACATTGAATACGGCTCAGTATTTTCTCTATTTGGCTTTGTAACTGGACTATGCGTCCCTAACAGCAATCAAAAAACATACAATTTGAATTGATCGAGAGCCGCTTGGAAAAGTATGGCAGCTCGTTTATTTGTTTGTTATCTTTTTTAAAAACATTTTTTCATGAGAAGCAAAATAACTAAATAACTCGTCATTATCAGACTTATTAGTTACTATATTATTAAAAAACAAAAATAAATCAATAAACGTGAATTAACCCTTAGTTTTCACATGTTAACCCCCCCCCCCCCCCTCCAACTTATAACACAACCTGCTGGCTGTCAAGGTCTACAACAATGTTTCCCTCTCAGCTGCGCGGGTTGCGCATCTTCGCAGACAAATTGTATTGGTGCCGCGCACAATCTGAATGTTGCAGAAATTAATGTTTGAAAGTGGCGCACGAGCTTTGAATTTAAAATATTTTTGCTCAAAGACTCAAGAGTTCCGCTGAGTGGTTTGAAAAATAAAAATGTTGTTATAAGCATGTACGTCCACCAAGTTTTTTTGCGCTAGGGATAAGTATTTTAAAGCCTTTTGTGACCCCAGAGATAGAGAGCTCCTGCCGAAATGCTCCTTGACAACAGCCTTAATTAATTATTCTTTCAGATTTAAATTTTGTTTTCTTCCTGTGTTTTGGTTGGAAGGATAGGGGGCAGGGTTAGGGATTCGATAAGATTTAGGGTTGAGGATAAGGTCTGGGTTAGGGATAGGTAGGCTACGTATAAGTACGTGCACCTCAGGCAAAACGCTTGGGGTGCGTAAGTACTTATAACAACAGCTTGAAAAAATTAGAGGGAACGTTGTCTACAAGCATGTCAAATATCGAAGAAAAAAAGTTTTCAAAAGTCGAGTTACGATAGTTTACCATGCTACCATAGAGATGCAGAAAAATAATAATAATAATAATAAATTAGTGAAAAGTGTGGGCGAAAATCCCCATGAATGTTTTCATAACCACCTGCATAGTTGGTAAGTGGGTCGAGTTCGCTTGCCTGTACTGGCTATAATAGTAGTCACAATAGATCCATAATAAACTTTGGCATAAAAAGTTTAGTGTATTCCTAGATCATTACTACTGATAGCATTTGACACAGTGTGTCGTGAAGGCCTCTGGAAAATCTTGGCGAAGTTTGGGTGTCCACCCGAATTCATCACAATAGTGCGCCAGTTTCATGATGGCATGCAAGCTGCAGTCAAAAGCAACGGCAGTGTTTCAGAGCCCTTTGCTGTCACAAATGGGGTAAAACAGGGTTCTGTCTTAGCCCCAACTCTGTTCAGCATCATGTTCTCTGCAATGCTACAAGAAGCCTTTAGCTCTCCTCATCAAGGGGTAAGCATCAAGTACCGAACTGATGGCAGTCTATTCAACCTCAGGAGACTTCAGGCAAAAACCAAAACCAAAAGTACTCAAGTCTGTGACCTACTATTTGCTGATGATTGTGCACTTCTGGCACACGATGAGGATAGCATGCAAAACTGTGTTGATAAGTTCTCTAGTGCCTGTGACAACTTTGGCCTCACAATAAGCACAAAGAAGACGGAAGTGCTCCATCAGCCTACTCCAGACGACAAGTATCCTGTGACCCCAAATATCAAAGTCCATGACAGTCTTCTGAAGGTGTCGGAGAACTTCACCTATCTTGGCAGTACACTGTCTTCCGCGGCTCGTGTTGATACTGAAATTCTCTCAAGAATCAGCAAAGCCAGCTCTGCATTTGGCAGGCTTCGAAAGAGAGTATGGGATATTGCCGGCATTCGCACAGACACTAAGCTGAAAGTGTACAATGCTGTGGTCCTTCCCACCCTACTCTATGGGGCTGAAACCTGGACAGTGTACCAATCGCATGCCAGAAAGCTAAATCACTTTCATCTGGCCTGCCTTAGAAAGATCTTAAGGATCAAATGGCAGGATAAAATTCCAGACACTGAGGTCCTCAATCGTGCCAAGGAATTGAGCATCTTCTGCCACCTGAAAAAAATTCAGCTACGTTGGGCAGGACATGTTGTCAGAATGCCCGACTCCAGACTCCCTAAGCAAATCTTCTTCTCTGAGCTCTCCAATGGAACGAGGAATGTTGGGGCCCCAAAGACACGTTACAAAGACACTCTCAAGCAATCACTGAAGGCCTTTGCAATTGATGTGAGTGAGTGGGAAAAGCTCTCGCTTGATCGTGCAAATTGGAGGGCGGCCCTTACCAGAGGCAGCAAAGCATGGGAAGCTGACAGAGTCCAGCAGGCTATCAAAAAAAGAGAACGGAGCAAGAAAAGGCCCAGTGGTACTGAACCAACGGAGCACTCTTGTCATTTATGCGGAAGGGTCTGCAGGGCAAAAATAGGTCTTATCAGACACATGAGAAGCCATAAGTCATGAAAGAACAGTCTTTTCATTCTGTCCTCTGTGTCCTTTAGTTCTCTTTATTGTCCATGTGTTGAAATTCTCAACAATTTCTGTTCTTTATTCCTCTGGTGTTGTTAAGGTCATCATCATACCTGATGGACGAACTATTATTACTACTGATAGCAAACAGTTGACACCCTGGCCTATATTCCGTTGGTAAGACAAAGTGCAGCAAAGTTGTAAAATGTTTACCTTTTAGTACTTCCATGAGTAACTCAAAGTGCACAGGGTTTTCTTTGGTGTCAAAAATGACATTTATTTTTGTCAGTGTCCCTGTAAAATGCTAATTTATGCGCTGAGGGGAGGGGTTATACAGAAAATACCTACCACAGGGAGGAGGGGGATGCTCTAGCAATAGAAAATAGATAGATAGATAGATAGATAGATAGATAGATAGATAGATAGATAGATAGATAGATAGATAGATAGATAGATAGATAGATAGATAGATAGATAGATAGATAGATAGATAGATAGATAGATAGATAGATAGATAGATAGGTGGGTAGGTAGATAGGTAGGTAGGTAGGTAGGTAGGTAGGTAGGTAGGTAGGTAGATAGATAGGTAGGTAGGTAGGTAGATAGGTAGATAGATAGGTAGTTAGGTAGGTCGGCCGGTCGGTAGGTAGGTAGGTAGTTAGGTAGGTAGGTAGGTAGGTAGGTAGATAGATAGATAGATAGATAGATAGATAGATAGATAGATAGATAGATAGATAGATAGATAGATAGATAGATAGATAGATAGCCGGGGCCCGGGGGTTGGGGGGGGGGGGGGCTAAGGAGCGTACGAATGCTTTTCAGTAATGGTAATGAATAATTAAGTAGAAAGTTCGCTTTGGGTGGTGGGGGGGGGGGGTGCTCTAGGGAATGAAAAGAGTATATTTATGGCAATTAGTAATTATGTAGAAAGTTATGTTTAATGTCGCGTTTTTGTTTTGTTTCAACCAAGTAAGTTGTAGGCTTATAGCAACCTAGGATGGTAGTAGAGGATGCCAGGAACTGTAGGGTGGGAAATGATCTGTGGTGTGGGGCTGTGATATCAATCATCAGATATTTTAACTTGTCCTGACTTTCTCCATTGGAAGTGGGAAATGTTTTACTGTCTCTGCATTGTAGCTAATAGCAACTTAGACAGGCCTGGAGGTCTTTATTCAGTCACATCACAAATCACACTTTGGATCCATGAATTACAGTTTACACTGCACTACCCTCTACAATAAAAGGTTGCAGATTTTTAAGCTCATCACTTCACTTATTTTCAGTCAAATATGAAAGATATACATGCATGTATCACACCATAATGGAGCTAAGCGTGAAGTTCTGCCCTCAAAGGCCCTTTTTGGGAAGGCTCCAAAACTATAGAAGAATTCTGACCGCCTATTACTCGTCTTATTGTGATGCAAGGGGATAATATAAAAATTCTGCAAACTCTGGGTAATTTGTTCATTTTGCATAATCCACACGTAAAATTCACAACAAACACTTCCGACTCCATCCTTTTAGAACAGGTTCACCCTATTATGATCTATTTATAGTACCGTGACACAGTTTCCCTCACCGTTCATTCGCTGAAGGAAGCAAATTGTGGATTAACGAAAACATGGATCGCCTGTAAACTTTAGCGAAAAAGGGTAAACAAACTCCAGAGTTGGCGCTGAATCCGAGTCGATACTGATTCTGTCATTGTATTTCTTTGCCTGTGGAAGGAACTTTACTTTGTGTCCTAGATCTAGATCATTATAAGCAATAAAGTTATTTCTCCCAGGCAGGACCGAGTAACTCAGCTAGTATGATATAAAGATGCTGCCATTCTGCCATATATAAATATCTTTCTTCCTCACTTCTATACATTTTAAGATCTGTACGGTACCTCTTCCCAACCCCCAAACCCCTCTCCTCACAGTAATGTTTCTGCTGTGTTGTGTCATAAGCAGCAACCTAACATCTCATAGAAATTGATGGGCTTTGAAGACAGACCAGCTGAGGCCACAGCTAATGTGTGCGGCCTTGCACAATCAAATTATGCTGTATACAACAACCTTCTTCTATTCCGTGTAATGATATTGATTGGGTTCTCCGTGTACTACGGTAATCAGTGTTCCCCAACCGTATCACAAAACACAAAAACACACACACACACACACACACACACAAAACAGAAAAAGAAAACTCCATCTGCATCCATGATAATAACTTTTGGCTTCGATGAATACAAAACGGCCTTGAAATCTGTGGTCACGCACGGCTGAGTACAGAGATACTCACGCGCTCACTGCATTCACCGTGCATGACTGATCACAGGTGGTGCTCACAGCTCACGTGGCCTCAGGGGGGAGTGAGCGTGGCTGAAAATCGTCATCAGATTGTCATTTCTTTATTTTAGCAGGTCGGTGATTTGGCTTACATCAGTTGTTTATCTACTTTTTATTTTATTTTTGGTTTAGTTTTCAATTTTTTTTCCTTTTTATATTCTTTGTTGTCGCCATTTGTTGATTTTGTTTCCAAATGTGAAAGTGCTGGGGGCGCGTCGTATTAAAATTTTTAGCTTACAAGCCATTGCTGAACAATGAAAATTACTTTGCATTTTTTTCTATTTGGCTCTGTAATTCGACTTCGCGCTCCTAACAGCATTCAATGTAAAAACTTTTTGCTACACAGACAGACCGACAAACAGATAGATAGATAGATAGATAGATAGATAGATAGATAGATAGATAGATAGATAGATAGATAGATAGACAGACAGACAGACAGACAGACAGACAGACAGACAGACAGACAGACAGACAGACAGACAGACAGACAGACAGACAGACAGACAGACAGACAGACAGACAGACAGACAGACAGACAGACAGACAGACAGACAGACAGATAGATAGATAGATAGATAGATAGATAGATAGATAGATAGATAGATAGATAGATAGATAGATAGATAGATAGATAGATAGATAGATAGATAGATAGATAGATAGATAGATAGATAGATAGATACCAATGTCTAACGATTTCACCAGTTTCTACCATCACAGGGTCAATTGTTCTAGATTCTCACAGTTATTAAACGCTAAATGACACAAGGAAAACAGCAGCTGGTCTTTGTGGAAGCAGAAGGCGCACTGTGAATTCGTCACTGTATATGCCATTTCGGCCAACTACCCCTCAGAGGGTAAAGATAGAGTCACATGAACAGAAAGATAATAATAATTACTTCTAACTAAACAGACTTTCTCATTTATTTTATTGTAATTTCTTTACTGTTATATCGAGGTGTATTTTCCATACTGTTGATGGGACATTTTGTCGATTTTGGGGTTTTTGTCAAGAAAGCGCTTCTCTCACTCCTAATTTCATTAGGTATAAGTGTCAAATGGGCGTATTTTCGTGAGCATTTTTATACAACTTTCGAATTTGAAGCGTATTGAACAAAAACCCTGATTTTAAACAACTCTTCAAACTTTGAATCCTCGTTTTCTCAAAAGGGCAGAAATGCACATACAACTATATGGAAAATAACCGACGATGCACAAGTCTTCATGTCCACCACACGCGTCACTGAGTCAAATCTTCTCTGATAGAATTGATGATTGTATCGATGTGCTGTCATTACAGGTATATCTCCATAGCGCCATTGCCTTCCACACTAAGTAAATTCCTTCAAGAACACGGAACGTCTATAATCTAGTCATAAATCATATTCCCCTCGGCCCGTCCCCGGGGCGCTACGATCTCCATAATATTTGTATACCCCAGAGCTGCCAGCATCAATCAGGAACTACAGGCCCAGAGAAGAACCAGGTGCTAAATGTTTCACGGTAACTGAATAACATGGACTTACCAAAGCTACCCCGGGGGGGGGGGGGGGGTCAGGTCGGGGTCAGTCATGGCAACTGCACTCAGTGACTTGGGGTCAGTATTAATTTTGTTCTGATCCACCCAAGTTGTTGGCAAAGATCATTGTCGTGAATCAGATTTACATCACAAGATAATTACATGTATTATAGTTCATAAACTCAAGAATTAGAGAAACTCTCAAATGACGAAGGATCAAGACATTTCCACACATATATATATATATTGTTACACTCTTGGATGTTTGAGAGTTGCCATCTCCTAGTGTTAATGTGCACTTTTCAGAGAGACATGGCGAACTGTCTCCCCCTCCCTCCCTCCCCCCCCCCCCACACACACCTTCCTAAAGCCCCAAAGCAAAAGAAACAGTTAATCCTTCAGTGAAACAGATTGTCTCGTATCTTCTCGTCCGGAAAGTATTTTTAATTTACAAAACTCTTTCTTGAAAACCTGTCAAAGGAACGCAAACATTTAAATATTATTCAGGAAGATTTATTTATTGATAATTCCATGTCAGTGACTCAAATTATAAGGTTAAAATTTGTATGGCCATTTTCACAGGGTTTAGGAAATTTAGAAAGTGCCAACATCTGAAGGATGTTTTCTTTCTTTCTTTTGTGATTGTCAGAGCAATATTATTGCCAGTTCGTTGAACTTTGACTAAATCTGTTACGGCACAAGTCGTAAACAAGATAAAAATTGGAAGTTATTTAGGAAAATGTTAAAAACAACACTATTGTATGAAGAGACATATTCACGCCATTCTGACGTAGGACGAGCGGTAAATGAAGATAAATAAGATAAACTGCGTGTGATATTCAACACAAGAATGCAATAATCATGTTATGTTTACGAGGGATTGATGACATGTTGACAGATCAGAATCAAACCTTTGTGTGAAGGTCCTATGGTGCTGTTGTACGTGATCGTTTAGTTATGCTGAATGAGGACGCAGGGCTAGGGACACTGTTAGCGGTTACATAGCAGTCTTCTTGAAGCTTCCAAAAGACGCTGGGGGAAAAGCTGAAAAAAAGTCCAAGTCGGCGGCATTTAAAATGAGCGGAAAGTGTACAGGGGGAGGGGAGAGGGCGCGGAAGGTCATTTTTGGGAGGAGAATGATTCACCGTCAACCGCTTCTCCCCCAGTGAAAATAAATTATGTGCATTCAGATCTTAATCAAAGTGAGACATCGAGTCAAACTGAATTGTTTTGTATTAATTTGTCTTAGGCAGTTGGCGATCCTTGTTGGGTACGGGCCATGTGGGATACAGACCGTAAAATGTAATATATTATTATGATGGGCGAGGAACATTGACAGTCATGGCCTCGGTATGGCCGGGGTTTCTAGAAAATGTCAGGAAGTTAAAGGCCGAAACACCTAATGAATGAACTTATTCTTCCGCCGAAGATCAACAATCTGTCTCGCTCCACTTGAGAAGTTTCTTACGCCTATGGCGGTGTTGGTACTACGTAACGGAGAGGTATCCTGTGAGTAAAACCCGAGAAACAGGATACCGAGACTGTTCAATCCGCCAAATTCCGTCCGTGTACTTGCGCACGTATCGTCCATGTCAACACTGCAACAATTCGCACCACATCCCTTCATATCTGAACGAAAAAGACTGGTACCAACAGAGCTCTGTGACTAGTACTCACAGTGTTTATACGCGCGCAAGTTGTGGTCGTATAGTGAAAGAAAGAATGGCCCGTCTCGATATACTGTGTCTCGGGTAAAACTATGCTGAACCGAAAAAATTACTAAAATAACATCTTTCTTATACAGCACATATGATACGTGGAGCTGGCTATTTTATGCATATCCAATCGTTCTGAAGTCAGGCTCTGTGAGTTCAGTGGTCGTCAAAAACAAAACAAAAATTGAGCGTTCACGTCCAGCTGTGTTTCGTCAGTAACTGAACAAAACAAAAATTTCCAAATTGATGACAATTTATTACATTGACTTGACATATTTTTGACAAGGACGGGCCTGTTTGTCATTCCGCCAATCTATTTTGTTTGGAAAAACTGACTTTTAAATGCTAATTTATAATGTGATCTATTGACATCAGGATGTAAATGATTATGCTGCTGGCCTATGTATTTCAGTGCCTCAGTCGGAGCCAAATCCCGAGCGCCAAAGAATTATATAGATTGTTAAATTACATCAAACTGACAGTTTGGCATGATTTAAGCGTTTTAAATTCTAACTGTGGCCAAATGTTCATGGCTGTGCAGGAAACGTCAATTTTTACCTGGGAAATTAATAATAATTATTTGTTTCTAACACGTGGCACTGCACACATTCAATCTTTTCTCCCCCCACCCCTTCCTTTTTTGGCCACATTAAGACTTTGTTCGAGGCCTTGCTGCCATCCCACAGATATTTTGTGTGTGTACGTGTTTTGTTGTTGTTGTTGTTGTTGTTTTTTGGGGGGAGGGGGGGGATATTACATCAATAATTATTGCATGCAGCTGTTCATCTATAATATCACATTAAAGCAGTCAGAGAAAACAGGAAACGTCCGACGGGCCCACTTTAGTTTCAAGACCTCCCTCCGCAGGCTGAAAATTGTTTTTGATAAAACCTGCACTAGCGTTTCCGGAGAATGATATCATGATGGACAGAAGTGAAGAAATTGTGACATGAACGGTAAACAGAACAAAAATAATAATCATCCTACACCACAAATCCTTCCAGCTTAAGATCAAGAGATGCACTCTGTGGTGTCAGAGTTATGAAATATCTGGGTGAAGAGTGTCTTGCTTTCGTCGGTAGTAGTTTGGGCCCGAGTGTTGATCTTCTCTAGTGGCCAGCATTGGGAGAAGCAGCTCGTAGGGATGAAATCTTTAGTTTGAGAGGTTGTCTCTGCCTCCAGCATTTTCATCTGCTCTCCTGGCTGTTGTTAGGGGAACGTAGTTTTCTACATTATAAGCCTTTGTTGGACAATGAACACAACTCAGTACTTTCTCTATTTGGCTTTGTAATTACAGTACGGTCCCCTAACAAGTATTCTTTCTTGGTTTTGATTTCTTTCACTTGTCGTTGTCTTTCTTGGATCTTCCTTCTGGCTGTCCGTTTCTTCTTCCTCTTCTGGCTTGCTCGCAAACCTCTCACGAGGGCTGTTTTTGGGTCGACCAAGAGCGTTAAGACGTTAAGCGTTTGTAAGCAAAGTCTTTGAGTCTGCTAATATTAGTTAACCCATCTACTTTATCGCATCATATCACACTAACTTATCCCTATCTAGCTTGTCCCAGCGACTTCTCACTTAGTAAAGGGAGAAATAAAAATTATGCACAGCTGATGGGCAATGAAACAATATACGCGCATTGCGCAATTCGCTTCGTGAACACACACATAATATATAACTTCATCGAACGTTGTGTTGTTAATGTATGTCGTGCCAGTCGTAAATACACGAAACAACAACATTAAAATAATAAATAAAGCCTGCACCATTGCTAATGACAGCATAAATTTTATACCACGGCCTACTTCAGAGACGCCCACCATAATAAAAGCACTAAAGAGAAGTGCATAAAATGAGGGGAAAGGTGGGGGGGGGGGGCATGCAACAATGTCGTAAAGTGTCTCTTGTAAACATGGGCTGCACACCCATGGGCCGACTAGTTTGATGGTGACGTAAAGACTCTGAGTTTCAATGATGTCCAATAAGTTGGCTGGGGCGTAGGGTCTTACTGAAACTCACTTCGTGACGTCACTATCTAACTATTCGGCCTACCAAAATCCCTGAGACTGATATGTTGTTGTTGTTGTTTTTGTGGTTGTTGTTGATGTTGTTTTCTTCACTTTTAAATGGCTGGATCAGGGAATGTGCTCAAGGACTTTGGTAAATGCCTCTCGATTAAGCTTTATTAACATTATCATCATCGCCGTCATCATCAATGGAGCCAGAGAGTGCAGAATAATGTAAGCACCTAAAACTCCGTGACCAGCTGACCGAAAATTATGAAATTTCGTGTACTGCCACAATTTTGAACGAGAAATCACGTGGGCACATCCATTTTGGACGAAATTCAATCTTTAATATATCTATTTACGATTATTTATTTATTTGTTTATTTATTTATTTATTTATTTATTTCAAGAGGTCGACGACCTCTTGACAGTGGTCAGAAAACGCAAACTGAGTTGGTATGGACACGTCACCCGTTCAACAGGCCTTGCCACGAAAATCTGGCAGGGCACAGCCCAGGGAGGAAGAAGAAGAGGCAGACAAAAGAAGAGATGGAAAGACAACATCAGAGACTGGACGGGCATGGAACTCAGAGAGACGCTCAGAAAAGCTGAAAACCGAGAGGAATGGAGAGGGTCTGTTGCAAAGGCCTCAGAGGTGTCCCGACGGACGTCTAGTCTAAGGGATTCGTGATCGTGATTGTGATTTATTTATTTATTTATTTTGTGCCTGAAAAAAGAGACGCAATTTCTTCAATTTCAATCCAAAAGTATGATCGGAAATTAGTTTTTCGCCGCCTTTACACATTGGAGACAAAAAAAATCAACTTTAAATATCACATCAGTATATTCTCCGGGCCAACCGAGGCCCATTAGTATAGAATGATGCTGCACCACGTAGATCTTGATCATACCTAGCAAAATCTCCTCTCCCCGACTACCCCCCCCCCTCCCCCTTTTTTTTTCCTTCTCCCAACCATCATCCTAGCCCTGTCGATGATGAAGACAATGCTGAATGAGGTGTTTGTATAACACACACAGGTGGGGAGATAGGGTAACGTGGGTGTTTGACAGGTGTGACACATGTACATTTTCTCTTCATTTAATTCCCACTGTATCACAGTGTCAGACACACGCGCTGATCATAAGGGAGAGATATATGATGGAAATCCCCAATTGACATTGAAGTGTCAGAGCGAAACTACGACAAATTTGCCATGAGGATTTTATGGTTTATCCCTGCTAATCCTTAAGGATATGTCCAAGTGTTTTATTAGGATGTATTTCAAACACGTGCAAATTTTTCTTGTCACGACATCAGAATTTAGTCTGAAAGAAAATGGCTGACAAATAGATAGAAATTAATAGTTATCTTTGCTACTCAATGGCATCCCTACTCTCCCTTGTTTGAATATTGTTCCAGATTGCTTTTAGCAAAGTTTATAAACGATATGGTCCTTGTTTAAATGTTTTAAGGAAGAACATTGTTTCAAGTACGTATGTCGCTCATTTTTTTTTTTTCGCTAGGGTTACGTATTTTAAAGCCTTTTGTGACCCCAGAGCTAGAGAGCTCCTCCCGAAATGCTCCTAACATTATAGTAAAAAACAGTCTTAATTAATCATTCTTTCAGATTTTCTTTTTGTTTTCCTCCTTTTTTTTTTTTTGGTTGAAAGGGAAGGGGGCAGAGTTAAGGATTTGATAAAATTTCGGGTTGAGGATAAGGACGGGGTTGGAGATAGTTCGTATACGTACGCGCTCCTAGCGCAAAACGCATGTTGTGCATACGTACGTTAAACAACAGGCTTTAAGGAAAGTGATCAGCTTTGCTACTACATCACAAATATTTCAACATTTTCACTGCCGTCAAATAATTTGAATTCCTTACAGCTTCACCAGACTTAGAAATCTGAGCGTGTCTTTACTAGGATACTCTTGATACCTGAACTAGTTTGTTTGTGTGTGTTTGGGAGGGGGGAGGGAGGACGTTGGTTTTTGTGTGTGTGTGTGTGTGTGTTTTTTATTGGTTTTGTTTTTTTTAAGTATTACAAAAAGTAAGTATGTTTACTTAGTGTTGGGGACAATTACTCAGTAAATTCACCAAATATCAATATCTAAAATTTCTTACTAATATCAGGTATTCGTCAGGTATGGAACTTCCAAATTTTTATATATTTATATATTTTTTTTTTTTTTGATGTAATGCATGCTGATTAGATGTCGTGTGGACTTGATGGATGGACGGATGGATGGATGGATGCTTGGATGGACGGATGGATGGATGGATGGGTGGATAGATGGATGGATGGATGGATGGATAGGCGGATAGCTGGATGGATGGATGGATGGGTGGATAGATGGATGGATGGATGGATGGATGGATGGATGGATGGATGGATGGATGGATGGATGGATGATTGGATGGATGGATGGATGGATGGATGGATGGATGGATGGATGGATGGATGGATGGATGGATGGATGGATGGATGGATGACTTGAGAAATGGATGGATCGACCAGCATCAGTGTAGTTCTGGGCTATTTGCAAACAGTCATATACTAACAAGATATCATAATATATTATGGAAATTTAATGATTGAATAGACGCAATTAAATTTGTTGATACAAGGTCAATGAATATTTGTTTGTCAACTACGCAGCATCTGTTCCCACTGCGCAAACAAGTTAAAAGCCTGATCAGTGTCATTCATGCGTCATTTGCACGTAATTAAGCGTCACTAAAATGCCAGCCCTGAGCGTGAACTTTTTAACCCTCTGCACTGACCATCGGCTCCCGTCCAGTTGTCCATCTGTGTCAAGGGCGAGGTCATGACGTAGGCGTGGGTGTATACAAAGTGACCTAGATGAGCTCTCAGGCATCAATAATTGAATGAGATGAGCTGACTAGTGGTGAGTACATAATAGTTCGTTTCAATAAAACAAAAAAAAAGTAGGGAGGGGGGTGGAGGGAGGGGGTTCCATTTGAGTCACACAGTAAGGGTAGTACAAGAATGGGACTTCAGCAGCGTCGGTAAGTGAGGAGTCATAGATGCCCCCCTGGCGAGTTAGTCTAACCCATGTGGTACTCCTTCTCTGTTCATCAGTACTACTCCCTCCAAAAAATGCGTTTGTCCGGAATATTTATTTCTCTATGTATCTTTCTGAAATTTGGCATGTGACATGACACTGGGTTGTCGTAATAGAATATTGACTTTTAAAACTTTCCGACACGTCTAAGCAGATCCTTGACTCGCTACAGATTGGGCTTCTAATGCCCTGTCTCTCTTTCTGTCTATCTATCTATCTATCTATCTATCTATCTATCTATCTATCTATCTATCTATCTATCTATCTGTCTGTCTATCTATCTATCTATCTATCTATTTATCTATCTATTTATCTATCTATCTATCTATCTATCTATCTATCTATCTATCTATCTATCTATCTATCTATCTATCTATTTCTCTATCTTTCTATCTATCTATCTATCTATCTATCTATCTATCTATCTATCAATCTATCTATCTATCTATCTATCCATCTATCTATTTATCTAACTATCTAACTATCTATCTATCTATCTATCTATCTATCTATCTATCTATCTATCCATCTATCTATCTATCTATCTATCTATCTATCTATCTATCTATCTATCTATCTATGGGTCTGTCTGTCTGTCTGTCTATCTATGTGTACTTCTACATGGCCACCTATGTGTCTATCTATCTATCTATCTATCTATCTATCTATCTATCTATCTATCTATCTATCTATCTATCTATCTATCTATCTATCTATCTATCTATCTAGCTATCTATCTATCTATCTGTATGTATGTATGTCTGTACGTCCATCTGTCTGTCTGTCCATCTGTCTATCTATCTTTATCTATTATCTGTCTCTCTGTCTGTTTGAATATACAGTCACCACCTACCCTTTGTGTCCTTTACTCCTTACATAAGATTATATTTATCTCCACTTAATTTCTATTCAACCTTGACTTTCTAGTCTTCGTAAGTCCTAAGGATAGACATGTGTATTTAAGCATAAGTGAAGAACTGGACCAAGCAGGGTAGAATCTTGTGTTACACCTTCCTTTAAAACATTGCATAACTGTTATCAAATGGAATTCAATATCGTAAGCAGTACAGAATGGATATGTCAACAGAGCAAACTTTTCACTTTAAAACTGTTGAAATGGTTCTGGTAGTATTTTCATTAACGTTGCTATAATAGGCTAATATAAAAATAAAAATAAAAATAATGGAGTACATATAATTATATAGTGCCTGTCTCCACAAAGTGGTAACAATCTTCTCTCTCCCCCCTCTATCTATCTATCTATCTATCTATCTATCTATCTATCTATCTATCTATCTATCTATCTATCTATCTATCCATCTGTCTATCTATCTATCTATCTATCTATCTATCTATCTATCTATCTATCTATCTGTCTGTCTGTCTATCTATCTGTCTGTCTGTCTGTCTGTCTGTCTGTCTGTCTGTCTGTCTGTCTGTCTGTCTGTCTATCTGTCTATTTAATCTATCTATCTATCTATTTTGTTTCTCTCTCTCTCTCTCTCTCTCTCTCTCTCTCTCTCTCTCTCTCTCTCTCTCTCTCTCTCTCTCTCTCTCTCTCTCTCTCTCTCTCTCTCTCTCCCTCTCTCTGTTGCAACAAAACTTTCATGCTCTACAAACATACATGGCTTACTGGAGACACTATTAGTCAGTCAATCAGTACACCTTCCCGACGATACATAACTGAAATTTAATTCTGTTTTGAGTGTCTCATATGAAAACATTCTATACATTTGGGCCAGACCTCAACTTAAGTTACAAGGTCTCTGAAAAGTTTTTTACAAGATAGACCCGTCCCCAACAGCAGATATTCTGAAAAGGCAAAACGTGTTACATAATTTAAAGCTATTACCGTATTTTGGCGGATCCGTAGAGAGCTGAACATAATCACGAGCTAACACCATTGGTTTAGTGATGCACGCCCTCGCAAAGTTATTTTTAGCATCAAATATCTGTTTTAAGTGTGACAGCAGCAGTTCTATTGGCCTGAATCTAGGCGTACACAGTGACCCTGGCATAATGCTCAGACTATGGTCTATATTTTATATTTACATTTCTTGCCGTGAAATTGGTCTATTGATTGAAAGCATAGATCACAAATTCGCAAACCTGAATAGCCAAACAATGCAATACATACAGAGAGGCAAAGCTACGATGCTTTGGTAAAAGACCGTATGTTCCAAAATGGACCCGATTCACTTTTTAACATCATTAGTAAAAGAAAAATGTACTGTATCTTTCTTTCCGGGGTTTAATTTTGCACGAGTAATACTTCCTTTTGGTCAGTACGAAATTGACATTGAACACAGAATAAGGCGGAGCCAATGTGCGTATTTTACTAAGGTTCAATGCCACGTTAGATCTACTTCGACATGTAATAAGCCTGTTATTGAGTTCTGATATGGTCATGTAATGGAATGTTAGATGTGTGTACCATGGTTGTATTGCTTTTAACCCTCCTAGTAGGCCTGCCCAATGATCCAGATGCGGAACATGTGACTATAATATACTCATGTTTCGTGTTGTTTTGTTTTTCCAAAATCGGGGCTTTGCGACATGATGTAGCTTTTTCTTCCCCCACGTTTTAACTCTTTGTGTGCCATGAATTTTTCTAGGTTTGCCAATACAGGAAGGAAAAAGTCGTGGAGATGAATGGAGACTAATTACTGCAAACATCTATTAATAGAAAGGTCGACTTTCTTTCTTCCTGAAGTAAAATAGCCTGGCATTCTTCTGCACCGATACATTGGTTGACTGGCACAAACGTGACTGGCGGAAGAACCAATAAATCGGTGATTGGCACACAAAGAATTTACTCTATTTTTGGGACATTTTCTCAAGAATAGTTGTTTTCCACAGCATTTTCAACCAGCTTTGCACGTTTCAGAGGTTTTGGATAACGCCGTCCGTGTGTGGACGCTACAGGGTTAAAGGCTCTGTGATTACTGTGACGGTTAACTCCCCCCCCCCATCTTATGTTTTTAGTGGATCCTGTAAAAGTTTGGGTCTTTGTCGTTTAAGGTCTTTTTCCAAAGCTCGGCAGACTCTGCAGTATATCCTCGTAGAAAAAGAAAAAAAAGGACGACAGTAATCCTATTTTGGCATGGCTTTTGTTGCGACGATCTGTTGCGTTTTGCTTCAGGATGACACGTAACTCCACCCTGTTACATACCGCCTACCTTTACCTTAGCGGCAGATTTTTTTCAGTGTTTCAAAACGGCCACCAAAGCGAGACTCGTTTTATTTCTTGCCTTCGTTATTTTCAAACCAGTTATCTATTCCTTGAGTGAAAAGATGAGCCCGAAGCAGAATACAAGGGAGGGGTTAAAAACAAGTTTTGAAAAGATCTTAAGTCGGGGAGCTCGACTGAGTATAATGAACCTACATTTATGGCGGTATTATCGCCCTGTTTTTATGTGTCTGATATGTGTATGTGTGTGTGAGAGGGAGTGGGAGGAGTGACCGAGAGAGATACAGACAGAGAAAGAGAGACAGACAGAAAGAGCAGTCCCGTGCAGAAAGTAGGGCAGAGAGGACGACGGGCCCCGAGCATCCATTTCAGAGGACATCCCAATCAAAGAGTGAAACTAGATACAGTGTATTAAGTTGTTTGTGAAATTTGAAATTATCCCTGTTAACTTTGTTGTACAACTTGCCCTAAAGTCCCACAAGCTGGTGTGAATGTGGATCAGTTTATTTCATCTGTTTTTACGTGCACATATATTATTTAAAATGTCTCCTTTTCCCGTACATTTCTCAGTACCAGGCCCGGTACTTGAGTCTTGGGGCATACGATCAAGGAGCTGGCCTCAGGCATCACCAAACCTCTGCAGGCCACTGAGAGGTGGGTGGGTGGGGCGGGGGGGGGGGTGGTCAGGGTTGGTTTTTGTTTGTTTGTTTTTCTCTTCAAATATTCAAATAAACTGATTATCAAGGGCGAAAAAAAGGAGGTTGCGGAAGGGGGCACTTTTCTAAACGATTCCGAGGGAGAGTACTGGTTCTGTAATGTTTAGTTTCTGGTGAAAGTTTAAAATCAATGGCCTTTTAGTTGAACATTTCACAAAATGGTAACCAGTGGACCTCCAGGAAATCTGCTCAGCGACTTGAAGTTGTTATTTCGGAGTATCCGCCTGCCCTTGGCATTTGCGCCTCTCTTTTTCTTCTTTCTATTTTTTTTCCTGTTCTTATATTTGTTGCTGTTGTTTCTGCTGTCCGTCCTCCTCCTTGGCCCCCGAAAGGGCTCCCTGATGGGTTTCCTTGACCTGGTTTTCTTCCCTTTTTCTTTCTTTTTCTCTTAGCCCTCAAAAGGGCTTCCCCAGAGGGCTGCATTCTGGCCAGCAGTTTGGATGTGTTACGTTTTATACGTGTATGTAACTATACTATAATTATAGCTTCTCATCTGTCTGCCCTTTCAACACTGGGAGTCCACAGGGTAGCTGGAGACGGTTGACCTATCTGTCCTGCTACAGCTGGTTGGTTGGCTGGCCATGACCCTGAGTCCAAGGTACTTGATGATGTCCAGAGCCACACATGAATACTCCGGGGAAACACTCAGTGATCATCCATTGGGAAAGCCCATCATTTGGACGTCAGTTAATTAAAATTGTCACATTTAGCATAATTATGATATGAAAAGACCCAGAATGCTGCCGTGGTACGGAACACGGCTTATATGCCAATCTAGGGCAAATTCACTCTTTATACAAGGGTCTATAGAATGAAATAATGCGTATATCTTTCTAACATGGTCATGAATTCGTACGCCTCTTAGTTTCCTTTGGTCATCACAAAATGGGAATTGAATCAAGAGTAAAAACATGGCTCAACATGAGTTGTTGTTTCCATGCTTTATACCGTTTTGTTTGGCACATAGGGTGTTTTTTCCTAAAACGGTAGAATGAATGAATGATATATCCCTAGTTTTTTTTCTAACATGAACTCCCATGAAACCGCGCAAATTGGAGGGACCTTATTTTACAGGAAAGAAAAAAAAAAAGGTCCGGTTGTGCTTGAAATGTACTCTTTATCCCAAATGTATTTTTAAAAATATAAGTAATGTTTGAAATTTTAATCCATAGAAAAGATACATGCAAATAATTTACAAAGTTCATATCACATTTGTGAAAAAAAAAAAAAGTCACACAAATAAACTTCTCCAGTTGTTTCATAGCATAGAGTAAGCCGTTTAACTGACTCACTCCTAGTGTTTTCTTAGGATGACCACAGCTTTCATAATACCCATTTTGAAAGGCAAGCATCAGTACCAAATCTATGAGAAAACATTAGGAGATATAGAAAAATGCCGAATTATTGGGAAATTAAAAAACTAATATTTTATGTGTGTTTTCATGCGCCATTTGAATTGAGAGTTCTCTCGTACGAACCGCTGAGAGCGGCTTATAGGAGTGAATCGGTAAAGAATGTTTTTTTTTTCTTTTTTCGGTTTTACCCAAAAACAAAATAGCTGCCGATGTCGCGTGAAGTGATTTCAAGGCAGGACATTAAGTGAGCTCTTTGCTCGTCTTTACCCTAAGAAATCATTAATTAATAAAGATTAATAAAGCGTAGGCGTGCACTGGCCGATATTGATCGGTGGTCTAGTTCGATAGTGACGTCATGGCATTGAATATCAATGAGATCCAACTATCTGGCTAGTGCCAGAGGTCTCATTGAAACACTGCTGTTGTGACGACATCATCCAACTAGGTTGACCGATCAAAAATCGGCTATTGTACGTCAGGCCTAACTAAAAGTGCACCCTGTAGCACGCCTGGCCCAAAAGTGCACCCTGTAGGCATCTTCATTGTGTTCTAACTGCTGGTGTGAACATTCATTATTGTATCTGATTGGGTCTGTCGGTGATCCTTAAAGGTGGAAATCAGATGTGTTTCCAGTCGCTTGGTGAGTCCGTGACAGATGAGTACTTTTACAAAATGGTGACGCAGGCACGTTCTTCCCATATAGCCAATAATAGAGATAGAGCGACAAACAGATAGACAGACAGACACACAGGCAGATGAAGGACGAAAGAAAAACGAAACTAAAGTGGGACCAGAATTACATCTGAAAAATAGGCTGACAGACGGACAGACAGACCAGACTCCCAGACAGATAGATAGACAGACAGACAGACAAATGAATGACGAAAGAAAGACAAAACTAAATTGGAACCAAATTTACAGTTGAAATATAGGTGGACAGACAGACAGACAGACTGGCAAGCAGATAGATAGGCAGATGGACAGACAGACCGGCAGATAGATAGACAGACAGACAGACAGACTGGCAGGCAGACATGAAAGTCAAAAGAAAGACAAAACTAAACTGCGACCAAATTTACATTAAAATTTGAAAAACAAATAGACAGACAGACGGACTGACAGACGGGAAAACAGACACACAGACACACAGACAGATGAAGAACGAAAGAAAGACATAACTAAACTGGGGCCACATTTTCATTAATTTACACCCACATTCCACAACACATACATCTGAGATACTACACGTCATGTATGACTACGCTAGACAATGTCTACACTGATTGTGTTCTCATAGTCGGAACTTGATTAAAGTCAACTCGTCAGAATGCTCATTATTGGCGTTTTTCTTTCTTTCTTTTAAAAAATGTACAGATGGAAGTATGCTACTATAATAATATATATGGCATTCTATATGTCTCAGTGCTCTACGTCAATGGTGCAAGTCATTTATGACAATTTTGAACTGTTTCTTTTACTGTCATAATAATATGATGGCTTACGCCGTTATGATTCTATTGGATTATTACATTTTCATATAGGTGCTTGCTGTTTCTATAATAATATATGATAGTCCCTAGGTTCAGGAATGCCATGAACTGTCAATTGCTTTCTTGGATAAGTCTGACATACGCCATTATCATAGAGCAGAGACGATGTTTTTTTAGTAGTTTGAAAAAACAGCTTCTCGGTGTGCGAAGTGAAGCAAAAATTGTGGAAAATTCCAATAAAGTGAGCAAACCTAAAAAAACTCATCAATATAATACGTGTACAGCCTTTTTTTTAAATTCATTTATGCTGTTGTTGCTGTTGTTGTTGTTGTTGTTGTTGTTGTTTTAATGACATTTCTGTGGGTTGAGCTGCCCGTACCATCGTAAACTTTCTGGATATGGGAAATGTTTTTGTTTGATCTCTCGAGGTGATCAAAGGTATGGGTTTTGTAAATGAGATGTCTTCAACGGACTAAACCGTATTTGCTGACAACGAGTTTATGTAAAGTAGAGCTACCTTTCGTAAATTTATACATTTTGATGATATTTGATATGGTCCTTTAGTCCTATAAGTTCAACGTTATGTTTGAGCTAAAAATGAGTACAGGTTTAGGACTACTGATAGAGTAAATGATCTAACATTTTTTATTTTTTTTTGGAAGTAGTATATTTACTAGATAACTGGATTGAGAGAGTGGGAGAACGTGGGAGGAGATAGACAGATAGATAGATAGACAGACAGACACAGATATAGATAGATAGATAGATAGATAGATAGATAGATAGATAGATAGATAGATAGATAGATAGATAGATAGATAGATAGATAGATAGATAGATAGATAGATAGATAGATAGATAGATAGATAGATAGATAGATAGATAGATAGATAGATAGATAGATAGATAGATAGATAGATAGATAGATAGATAGATAGATAGATAGATAGATAGATAGATAGATAGATAGGTAGGTAGGTAGGTAGGTAGGTAGGTAGATAGATAGATAGATAGATAGATAGATAGATAGATAGATAGATAGATAGATAGATAGATAGATAGATAGATAGATAGATAGATAGATAGATAGATAGATAGATAGATAGATAGATAGATAGATATAGACGAAAACATTGCATATATCATCGGCCACCATACACAATTACATTGACTGAATAAGAAAACTAATATTCAAAATCTTAAAGTTTCTTTAAAAACTGCTGGTTCTCACGATAACGGTCGAAAGCTTCCAATGTGACCAAATGAAACAGCCATTCCGAAACGGGAGATGCCAGTTTGGATGTTGTCTCTGTGCTGCCCTTCCAAAGAATGGAAAAGGTAAACCTCAGGAGCAGAAAGGTGAGAAAATAAATGTGGATCTTCGCGCTATTTTGTCAATGACTGCGACTGAAAGACCTTTTCTAACGATGCGCAATGCGCGACGGTCATGTAATACAAAGATGCTAGATCCAATGAGATAAAGACAGCCAATGAGTTTAGCGGAATGCGCGGAAGTCATGAACAAAGCCGAATTTTACAAAGCCATATTATGGAAAATACTGAGATTTGTTCACTGTCTAGCTATCTCTTCAGGCGTTGATTTTGTGCTTTTAACTTCAATCGCTTTAGGAAAACTCTGGTTTATTTATTCTTTTTTTTTAGTTGCAATAACACTGTAACAAATCGACATCATTAATTTCTCAATATATTCTTTTCATGCAGTCCGCCAAGGGTCCAGGTCCCGACCAGTGAGCAAACTGTCGGCACGATTTTTTTGTTAGGGGCATGAAGGATTGTCTTATCTTATTGAATCTTGTATCTTTGTTTAAACATTCCCAGAGTTCAGTGTGAAATAAGTGGTAAATGAAAAGACAAAAAAAAAAAAAATGATAAACAAGTATTTGTTGTTTCATGAAACCGACCATTCGTACGGCTGTGACGCACTTTCTACGGCAAAATATTTCCACACCAATGGAACTAGGCGTTTGTCTAATGGGTAGCTCCTTTGATGTTTACAAAAACTACGTTCTGGGACAGCTGTCCCGATACTCACTGACCCGTCCTTTATAATGACCATTACTGACCCATGAAAAGACAGGGATACAAGCCCGGCGAACCTTTATCTCATACAACATACACGTCATAGCTCTGAAGAGCCACTGGATTTGATTAAGAAACACGCAGAAGAAAGATTGGGCTGACTTCACTTGGTGTCAAAGAATTTACGCTTTTTAAAACTGAAAATTAGTCATACCCAAGATGGGAGTCGAGCAGGGTGGTCTCCATCAGTAACATGCTATAAGTGCTTAAACAACTTTTCCCCAGATTATCTACACCAGTTTTTAGCACCTTATGTACCTTCAAGAGCACTCAGATCATCAAGTGATATAACCATCCTTCTTAAACCTAAAGTAAATTATAAGGCGTACGGCCGACGCTCTTTCTCATATTTTGCCCCACTCATGTGGAATAAGCTTCCGAAATCCACTAGAGAAGCCGAGAATTTAGAAACTTTCAAGAAACAACTCAAAACAATTTTATTGTCATCATACTTTGAGCAGTGAGTAAAATGTACATCAATCCAAGCTTGGCATCTGTGTGTGTGGGCGCGCGCGTGTGGGTGTGTGGGCGTTGTATGTGTGTATCAATGTGGGTTGTGTGTGTGAGCTTTTATAAGGGTGTTTCTGTATGCCCCTTCTATTTTAATTAAGAGTACCATGTTTAATTTTTGTAATGGTTTACCCATGTATTTTGACATGTTGCTTCTGTAAAGCGCATAGTGCATTTTTAATGGATATGCGCTATATAAATGCCATCTATTTTATTATTATTATTATTATTATTGTCATGATTTGGGTGACGTAAAGGGGACATAGTACTGAAAGAGGGTTGGTATCACTATACGTCATAGAATTTAAGTTTCTTCGAATTCTTAAGTTGTTTATGTCAATAGTCGTAGCAGAGCATTGCATGGCGGTAATTGCGAATCTACTAAGTACTGTGGAGGAAATGAAGCTTAAGCTTCAGGGCCTTTGATCCCGACGAGGCCTTGCAAAAACTTTCTTAAACCTGTGAACTTTGGCTGTGGCCTTATTGTTGTTGATTCCGAAGAGGGCCCGTAACACTTCAAGCTTCAGAGCCCCCAAAAATGCAGGCCCACCGCTGTATCTCATACATTACACACGTCACCGTTCTGAAGAGGGACCGGTTTTGATAAGAAACACACAGAAGAAGGGTGTGGGCTGACCTCACTTGGCGTCACAGAATTTACCTTTACATTAATCTTGCCTATGATAGCGGTCAAGCATTGCATGGTGGTGTCCCTCACGATTTTGGTGACGTAAATGGAACATAGCTAGTAACAGGGGATTGGTATCTGGACACGTCATAGAACTTACGTTTCTCCGAATTCTAATTTTTTTTGTGTGTGCCATAAGTCACCACAGAGCATTGCTTGACGGTTCACATCCCGATTTCAGTGACGTAACTAAAACATACAACTTGGGAAAACAAAATTGTTCTCGGAATTGGCAGTGGAATCCCGACATTCCACAGTAAGTTTTTTTTTGGCTTTGTTTCGTAATGACTGACGTCAACCAAATTAATTGTGATGTAGACTGTCATGCATTGCAAGGCATCTGTACCGACAGCTGTGGTGACATCTGGTGAACAGAGAAGTTAACGAGATCTACGAGTGTAGGTTTTCTTAACTGCACGAGTGTACGTCACACATGTACTTTGTTAGCTATAATGTACTGTCTCCTCAAAGACGTTTGAATGTGTTGTTTTTTTTTGTTGTTGTTGTTGTTGTTTCAGTAAGAAAGATAAAACTGAAGTGTTGCCATCCATTAAATACGTAAGTATGCTCGGTGAGGGAAACGGAAGGCTGAGGTGGGTGGGCGGGGGGAGAGAGAGATTTGTCCCCAGCGTTGAAGGGTGGAAAAAAAACCAAAAAAGAAAGGGGAGAGCGGGGGTGTCTGGAGAGCGGGGGTGTCTGGAGAGCGGGGGTGTCTGGAGAGCGTACCTACACTTTTCAGTTAAGGTAATGAATTAAAAAGTTTTGATTTTATATACTTTGTTGTTGTTTTTTTTTCAACAAAGTTTGCTATACAAAAAAAAAAAAAAAATGTTTATAATGAAACCATAAAGTATTCCGTTAAAAATGCCGCTGAAACAGTTTTTGGAACAACAAGGCTTTACAGTGGATATTGAACCATTCTGAGAGAGAGTCGGCAAGGTGAAGTGTACATGGGGGGGGGGGGGGGGTTGAAAGCCAAACATTAGCCAAAATCACGCCTGTGTACTTTGTGAATGACCCTTATCGAAAGTATTACAAAGGGTGAGAGAAGGGAAGGAGGTGGGGGGTGGGGGGTGTAGTTGAGGCCAACCGCATGAAAAACGTACACAGGCAGTTGGGGTATCAAAATTGCCAAAATTCAGCGTACGTCCTTTGTGGATGACACCTTATCGAAAGCAACTCGACGGATGTCAAGCTAATCCTCTACTATCATAAAGTCAAAAAGTTACGACAGGGCGCAATTTCCTACGACAGCACGAGAAATCTGGCAAGTCGTGATAACAAAAAAAAATGAAACCTTATCATAATATTGTAATAGTTTCCAAAGACTTCTCAACTGTGCGTGTATAACCTGCCGTACATATTGAGCCAGGCACTCCCTGGCTGCTCAGATGACAGCCAGTATCATCTCAATAGAAACATTGGTGAGCTTGGGACGGATAGATATATATGAATCGTTCTTTGTAGAAGTTTCCAACAGAAGTTCTGAAATATCAGCTGGTCGACGAGATACGCCAAATATCGTTACTTTGGTTGTTACAAAAGTTTTTGATAGCCTCACGCGCTTTTTACGATGAGACCAGGTGCTGGACTGAACTTGAAATGTAACCTGGGGTGTGTGTATGTGTGGGAGGGAGGGCAGGGGGGGGGAGGCGACTAGGGCAGGTGCGCTATGAGTCGCAGAGAATCCATTTGTATAATGACGGTCATTACTGAAAAGCGCCCTCACCGCTGCCCTGTGGACGTTTGTACAAACAGGTATTACGATGTTCCTTGGATGACCGTAGGCACAAAGACACGCACACTCCACGCGCCCACCCTGTCCTGAATTTGACCCGGGCATCCATTGTCCAGGTTATTTGACCACGGCTGAGACCAGACCTAGCGGGCGGGGCGACGCGGCCCTTGAAAATTGTTGTGTTCATTAACTAGGCAGGCGGCGTCGCGCAAATGATGTAAGACACCGTTATGTCATGAAAGCGCGGGTCTGGACGTGGTCATAGCGCACCCGTACCCAGGGTGGGGTTTCGGATTTCCCCACTTTCATCCCCCCCCCCCTTTATCAGCAAAACAGGTGGGGTCGCCTTGATACATCCAGGCTGAATGTAACAACTAGACTTGAAGTCCAAGGCCGTAGACACAACTACACTTCTGACACTGGCAAAGGCGCTTTGGGGTGTTTCAAAAGTGATGGGCAATACCAAATACCATTACGTAAATACCAGAAACCGTAAATTCAACTCCATTCAAAGAACTTATGCGCCACTAAAATTTGTGGATTCAATTACTCAAAATGAAAGACATTTTTTTGTTTTACTTCAGAGAAAAAAAAAATGACTGAGCACTCAGTAAATTTGAGGCTTACGATACCCAGAACGAATTAAAAAATGATTTTTTTTTTAAAGCTTGAATTTAAGATGGTCAGTATATTTTTGTATTTTGTATAATTCTTTAATTCGATTTGGGAAATTTGCCTTAGTGTCACTGGAGCCCAGTTACAACTGGAGCAGACACGTCGTCGCCACAGAGCAGCGCCGGACGGGTTGTTTTGGTGTTGTTGTTTTTTGGGGGGAGGGGGTGGGGGTGGAAGGGATAAAGTTTATTTGATTTTCCCCGGCAGAGGCCAGTTCGGCCTGCTCATTTCGATTTCCAAACTGCCAAGGTATCTTAAACGTTCGCAACGTGCACAAGGGCCCTCCGAGTTTTTCGTCCTTATCCGAGAAGACTATGTGCTCGATCCCACTTCCCATAGGATCAGGGACAGGAAAATAATGAGAAAAAATCCCAAAAAATTCCAACATGCCTTCACCGACCGGGATTCGAACCCGGTACCATATTTCGGTGAAGTACCTTGATCAAGAAAACACACAAAAAAACAAAAAAAAACTACAACAGAAAAAAACAAAATGGAAAATTGGACAGATTATCAGTTCAACTTTCCATTTTGTTTCTCTGTTGTAGTTGTTGTTTTATTGTTGTGTTTTGGTTTGGATATTATTTCTTACCTCAGGCTTTGCTACATACAAAACTATTTCTTTATACATGTACCAGTTTTTGACTTCAACACAGAACCATTTTGTCTGTTTGTTTGTTTGTTTGTTTTTAGTCTGACTTTGTTCCAATACCAGTTGCCATCTCTTACAGATTTTCTGTGTTTTTCGTTTTTGTTTCTCTACATTAATTTCCCTATCTCTCTCTCCTTTCCTCCTGACAAATGACATAATAATTATGGACTTTTTCTTTATGCAGCTTTCTTTGTTCCCAAAGATGTCCTTCTCTGTACTTCTCTTTGTTATGTACGCAAGTGCGTATGTCTGTGTATGTGAGAGGAGGTCAAGTATGGGAAATTTTTGTTGTGTTACTCAGGGATGGACGCCCCGCCCCCCCCCCCTCCCCCGCCCTCTGCTTTCTTCAGCCTTGAGTTAATTCTGTCAGATGATATTATGTCTAATCCTCTTAGGAAGTAAATTGTGGAGGCGTGCCCCCCTCTCTCTCTCTCTCTCTCTCTCTCTCTCTCTCTCTCTCTCTCTTTCTCTCTCTCTCAGTCTCTCTCTCTCTCTCTCAGTCTCTCTCTCTCTCTCTCAGTCTCTCTCTCTCTCTCTCAGTCTCTCTCTCTCTCTCAGTCTCTCTCTCTCTCTCTCAGTCTCTCTCTCAGTCTCTCTCTCTCTCTTTCTCTCCCACCCACTCTAGTTTCCTTTTCTTCCATTGTGTGTGTGTATAAATCATACAGTCACAGTGTGTATAAATCATACAGTCACAGTGTGTATAAATCATACAGTCACAGTGTGTATAAATCATACAGTCACAGTGTGTATAAATCATACAGTCACAGTGTGTATAAATCATACAGTCACAGTGTGTATAAATCATACAGTCACAGTGTGTATAAATCATACAGTCACAGTGTGTATAAATCATACAGTCACAGTGTGTATAAATCATACAGTCACAGTGTGTATAAATCATACAGTCACAGTGTGTATAAATCATACAGTCACAGTGTGTATAAATCATACAGTCACAGTGTTTATGTTGTGGTGTTGAAGAGTTTGTTCAAAAGAATAAAGACAGAAAGTGACGTGGGTGTCGGGTGACCTATTTACCCGTAAATAACAATACGGTTATTTGTGTGTCAGGTCAGAAAAATCTGCTACTGGTAACATGTAATCCAGTACAACCAGTTTCATGAACTGGTACGCTAGCATGGTATCAGTGGGCGTGCACTTGTCGGTGCAAACGGCCAGGGCGGAGGAGTTTTCATCTAACCCAACGGCCACATGCTAGGGCACAATGTGACCCTCAGTACTTGAGTCCTTCATATTGGCCCCCGGTAGCGGTGTGGTCAAAGGCTTGTTTGCCTAAATCACAGACGAAGAATTGAGCAAACTTCCCGCACGCAGCTTTGAAGCTGGCGGCAGCAGGCCAGTGGTTGATTGATAGGGCAGATGGCAATATACCGTCACTCTGGCCTGGATATCGTGACACAGAGCATCCACCAGTATTGGTGTTCTTTGGTTTGGGTCTTTCACCCTAGTCAGTTGGGACTGCGAGGCTGTGGAGTAGCCTACAGGCAGCCGGTCAGGCAATATGACTGTCCCTCTGGCATCCTCCTGCACCTGGATACATTTCCAGTCGTCTTGACCCTGTCTTGCCACTTGGATAAGTTGTGTCCAGGCGAAAGAGTGAGTCTGATGTTTGCGCAGCTCTTTCTCACTAAAAACAAATTCTTTGCGCCAGTCTTAACACTCACCTCGTCTTCTTTCATCTTTGTCTCGTCTTCTTTCCTCTCAAAATTCCAACGGCGATGGGCGAGTGCGGTGGCAGCAGGTTTGGATAGGCTGGAAGCTGTTAGCACAGACCTACACGTTGGTGGCTGTGGGCTGTGGTCGCTTCATCGTCGATTGAAGTGGAGGCGTGAGGAGGCAGCACCCACAGTAGCTGAGCAGCCTTATTTAAGGATAGCACTGCTCACCTCAACTGAGGAAGGGGCTAGAAAAGGTGCCCTAAAGAAAGCCCACTTCACATCACCCTGACTGGTATACCGCGACCAGTGGGGATCCCTTTTTGCGGTCGAAACAAAAAGAAATTCAGCTTACTCAGGCTAGGAGCCTGGAATATACGCACACTACAGGACCACTCAAACAACCCGGAAAGACGCACTGCACTTATTGCCATTGGGCTCAGCAGGTACAACCTGGACATAGTGGCACTCAGTGAGACCAGACTCCCTGATAGTGGCCAACTCAAAGAGCTCAGTAGTGGATACACCTTCTTCTGGAAAGGCAAGGGTGCAGTCGAACCGAGACAGCATGGTGTTGGGTTTGCAATTAAAAATGACCTTGTCAGAAACTTGCAGTCCATGCCAATTGAAATAAATGACAGGCTAATGACACTCAGGATCCCAGTTGGGAAAAGCCAGTCAGCCACCCTCATTAGCGCATATGCGCCCACCATGACAAACCCAGATGAAGCCAAAGACAAGTTCTATTCTGATCTAGAATCTGTCATATGCTCTGTCCCGGCAGCTGATAAGCTGATTCTCTTGGGGGACTTCAATGCTAGGGTTGGCTTCGAAATCTCAGCGTGGCCAAATGTTTTGGGCCCTCATGGAGTTGGTTCATGCAATAACAATGGGTTGCGCTTACTTACTTTGTGCGCTGAATTTGGCCTGTTCATTACCAACACAAATTTTAGTCTCCCCGTGAGAAACAGAACGTCATGGATGCATCCCCGCTCAAAGCATTGGCATCTCATAGACTATGTCATTGTGAGGAAGACTGACAGAAAGGATGTCCTTGTAACAAAGGCGATGTGTGGTGCCGAGTGTGGAACTGACCACAGACTCATTGTTTGCAAGCTCAGACTAACATTGAGGCGCAATAGACGCCCTCAAGGGAAAGCGCCACCTAAACGCCTAAATGTTTCAAAACTCTGCTCAGCTGAGAAACAGAGCGAGCTCTCATCAGAACTCTCCTCAAAATTGGATTGCGTGACTTTTGACCCTGAGAACATTGAACAGAGCTGGACTGACCTAAATACGACTGTACACTCTTGCGCCAGCATCACAGTTGGTTTTCCTGTCCGCAAGCACCAGGACTGGTTCAATGATAATGATAATGAAATCAAAATGCTCATCAAAGAAAAAAATAGTCTCATCCAAGCTCACTGCAATGACCCCTCTTCCACAGCAAAAGCTGATGCACTGCGTGCATGTAAGGGTGTACTCCAGAAGAAGCTGAGGAGAATGAAAAATGACTGGCTTGAAGAGCGAGTAAGAGAAACTCAGAAATATGCCGACACAAACAACACTAGAAAGTTCTTTGAGAGCCTCCGAGCTGTGTTTGGACCATCCCGCTCTGGCACTACGCCACTTCTTGCGTCAGATGGTTCAACACGCATTGTTGAATTGAATGCCATAATTCAGCGTTGGGCAGAACATTTCGGAGGTGTGCTAAATCGGCCATCAAATATAAATACTGAGTCCATTGACCGCCTCCCTCACTCCTATAAATGCAGCTCTTGCCAAGCCACTCACATCAAATGAGACCCGAACTGCCACAAATCAGATGTCCTTTAACAAATCACCAGGCGTGGATTCAATTCCTGCTGAGGTGTATGCCTTCGGTGGAGAAAAGCTTATTGAAAGGTTGACCGAGTTGTTCAATCATATGTTGAAAGCAGGGAAGCTGCCACAGGACTTCAAAGATGCTTCAATCATCCATCTGTACAAAAACAAAGGGGACAGCCAAGTCTGTGACAACCATCGGGGAATCTCTCTACTTTCAATTGCTGGCAAAATATTGGCAAGAATGCTTCTGAATCGCCTTCTTGATCACCTCTCGTCAAATAACTTGCTTCCCGAGAGCCAATGTGGCTTTCGTAAAGAGAGGGGAACGGCGGATATGATTTTTGCTGCCAGACAGATTCAGGAAAAATGCATGGAACAAAATAAAGCGCTGTATATCACATTTGTTGACCTCACAAAAGCATTTGACACAGTGGGTCGTGAAGGCCACTGGAAAATCTTGGCGAAGTTTGGGTGTCCACCCGAATTCATCACAATAGTGCGCCAGTTTCATGATGGTATGCAAGCTGCAGTCAAAGCAACGGCAGTGTTTCAGAGCCCTGTGCTGTCACAAATGGGGTAAAACAGGGTTGTGTCTTAGCCCCAACTCTGTTCAGCATCATGTTCTCTGCAATGCTACAAGAAGCCTTTAGCTCTCCTCCTCAAGGGGTAAGCATCAAGTACCGAACTGATGGCAGTCTATTCAACCTCAGGAGACTTCAGGTAAAAACCAAAACCAAAAGTACTCAAGTCTGTGACCTACTATTTGCTGATGATTGTGCACTTCTGGCACACGATGAGGATAGCATGCAAAACTGTGTTGATAAGTTCTCTAGTGCCTGTGACAACTTTGGCCTCACAATAAGCACAAAGAAGACGGAAGTGCTCCATCAGCCTACTCCAGTCGACAAGTATCCTGTGACCCCAAATATCAAAGTCCATGACAGTCTTCTGAAGGTGTCGGAGAACTTCACCTATCTTGGCAGTACACTGTCTTCCGCGGCTCGTGTTGATACTGAAATTCTCTCAAGAATCAGCAAAGCCAGCTCTGCATCTGGCAGGCTTCGAAAGAGAGTATGGGATGTTGCCGGCATTCGCACAGACACTAAGCTGAAAGTGTACAATGCTGTGGTTCTTCCCACCCTACTCTATGGGGCTGAAACCTGGACAGTGTACCAATCGCATGCCAGAAAGCTAAATCACTTTCATCTGGCCTGCCTTAGAAAGATCCTAAGGATCAAATGGCAGGATAAAATTCCAGACACTGAGGTCCTCAATCGTGCCAAGGAATTGAGCATCTTCTGCCACCTGAAAAAAATTCAGCTACGTTGGGCAGGACATGTTGTCAGAATGCCCGACTCCAGACTCCCTAAGCAAATCTTCTTCTCTGAGCTCTCCAATGGAACGAGGAATGTTGGGGCCCCAAAGAGACGTTACAAAGACACTCTCAAGCAATCACTGAAGGCCTTTGCCATTGATGTGAGTGAGTGGGAAAAGCTCTCGCTTGATCGTGCAAATTGGAGGGCGGCCCTTACCAGAGGCAGCAAAGCATGGGAAGCTGACAGAGTCCAGCAGGCTATCAAAAAAAAGAGAACGGCGCAAGAAAAGGCCCAGTGGTACTGAACCAACGGAGCACTCTTGTCATTTATGCGGAAGGGTCTGCAGGGCAAAAATAGGACTTATCAGTCACATGAGAAGCCATGAGTCATGAAAGAACAGTCTTTCCATTCTGTCCTCTGTGTCCTTTAGTTCTCTTTATTGTCCATGTGTTGAAATTCTCAACAATTTCTGTTCTTTATTCCTCTGGTGTTGTTAAGGTCATCATCATACCTGATGGACGAACTATTATTATTATTATTATTACTATTATTATTATTATAACAATACGGTTGACGGGTGTCGGTAGAGATGACGCAGTTTCTTCTTGGATTCTGTGGCACACACACACCTACTACTAATGAAGCCTCTGGGGTGTGAGGTGTGAGGGGGAAGGGGGGGGTGACATTTATATTGTACTGGTGGTCGCCGGTCGGGTGTGGTTCGGCTGTATGAGGATAATGATGGTGTTGGTGTTGGTGGAGATGATGGTGGTGTGGTAGAAGTTGGTCAAAGACATATTAATTCAGGTGTGACCAGCGGCAGCAGTCGGAAGGGGTGGGGTGGGTGTGTGTGTGGGGGGGGCATCCTTAAAGCGCCTACACTGGATTTGCCCATTCTGCCCCCATCCCCCACCCCAAGTGTGCTTTCATAGGCTTGTGCCCCCCCCCTCCCCCCGTCCCTGTAAAGAACAGAATAATGGATCTGGTCAGACCTGATATTATCATACACAGTGAAGTATTAATAGTTAATGTAATGCTCCCCCTGGCAGAAAGTAGCCAGAATCACCGTATTCCCTTGTTTCAATGTGCAACATCTTTCCTTATCACTCTTGTTTTGTCATGGACCCTCCAACAAAGGACCAAATAACAGATTATAAAACTAAAGGCGAGGTGGAAATCATTTCTGATTACGGAACAAAAGATATATGATCTAACTTCCAAGATTATAATATTGTCACACTAGCTTATGTCTACGGGGCAGTAACACACACAGCACACGTGGGCCGTGGCTCGTACAGTACATAGTAAACATAATGAATAGTTCATACTATTGTTTCTGTTCACAGTTGTTGTAGACTCTCGGGTGATAATGACAAATTATGCCGCCTCCGTACAAGTTTCCCATACATAAATAACGCATAATGTGGACTATTTTGGGGCTTTTCTCGCTGTTATTATTTTGTGATCTCGTCAATAAAACATGTGACATGTGGAGTGCACATTTGATTTACAAAGCAGAAGACTAGAAGGATGGAGGGACGAAATAGAATGAGCGACAGGTGGAACGAAAGAATTAAGTAGTCTGTTATTAGTATTTAATCTTTGGTAGACAAATAACGCGATAAAGCTGCGCTCTCATATACTAGTATGGAAAAGGCAACTGGGACGGCGAAAATCATGGCTCAGTAAACGGAAAGAATGTTTCAGTGTGTAAATGCCGCTTCCGTTCCGTACACACGAAAACATTCTCTCTATTTCACTACTTGACGGGTTTTTGACGTTCCCTTCGCCGTTTCCGCTTTTTGTACCTATGAAGACACAGCCTGACATGCTCATCGTATTATCAATGTGGTAATGCCTCCAGTGTAATCGCGAAAGGCTTTTTAACCGCTGATCCCTAAATTTCTACAAAATATCATAATTATTACGCATAGAAAGAGGTAAAAGAGTGCGGGCATATAATTATTTCAAAAGTTCTCAATGTTCACTTTATCTTTAATATTTTAGTAGTTAATATTGAGCCACAACTGAGTAGAACAAAAGAAAGCGTTTCGTCATTTTGAACCGGAAAAAAAACAACCATTTTCTTCGAGTAGAATTAAAAAGTATGACAGGAAATTTCGTTCTCCTCCTTAGTTTACACATTGTGGAACCTTAGTTCTTATATCAACAAAAATTGGCAAACTTTGCACAGAACGAGCATGATAGGCCGTTGAGATCTCACAAAGTTTAATTTCTGCATGTCGTCCCCGCACGTGGTTGACTTTGCCGTTTTCCGTTCCGTACACATGAAAACACAGCTTAAGAGCCGGAAAGAGATCAAAGTAAAAAATGGCCAATGGAACGCCCACAGACCAACACAAATAGCTGATAAGGTTTTGATTTCGCAATACCAACATCCAAAGCTGTTACCAACGCATTATGCGGGAGCAACAATAAACCACGAAGATAAAAATGTGCATGCATGGGGTTTGTACATCAATGGCAGTAACAAAGACAGGAGGAATATGCTTTAGAAAACCAACCTGAGATTATGGCTATTGCTTGATTTTCCAGCACGTTAACCAGTGACGTACATCACAGTTCAGCGTTTTAGGGAGAACTCCTTATAATAATTATGCCAATTAAGTTCAAATTCATTTAGTAATATCATTAGCTAGTCTCGAAACACGAAATTTCCAATTACGCCTTTTGATTTTGCTTAACAAACAAAAAAATGCGTCTTATAATTTGCGGTTGCAAAAAATCTTAAATTAATCATCTTGAGGACTGAATTTTGTCCAAAATGGAGGTGTTCACGTAATGCATCATCAAAATTCGAAACTGTACACAAAGTTTTATCATTTTTGATTCTACAGTCGCGAAGTTTCACGCGCTTATAATTATGTTCACCCTCTAGTTTCATTATAACATGACTTCTACTTTGAGTTATAATTTTAGGACGACTAATAGTTCTTTTGCTCATTATAAAGTGGAAACTGAACAAAAATTAAGAGAAAAGCTATGCGAAGTGTTGTTTTTTTTTGCGTCCCATGTAAAGTTCTGTTTGTGGCTCATACACGCTTTTTCCATACGATGTCAGCATTATGGTGTGTTTCCACATTAGTAGTTACCAGATTTTATAGCGCGCAGGCCAACTTCCGTTTTTCCTGACTATAATGACTGCAGTTACACGCGACCCCAGGGAGAACAGGTGCAGCAGCTGTTGGTCGGTTTCTTGTCATCTCATCCACGTATAAAGACGCCCACAAAGGAACTGAGAACTGTTTGTTTTATTGGATGGAAATTACAGTGTTTCTCTATGACCGAAATAATGTCCTGTGTATTTTCTAATCAAAGTTTTAAATGTTAAGAATATTTTAAAATTATATATTACACGCCCATACACTTACACACCCATACACACGCTCACACATACTAAGCAGTCTCGCCCACGGCGTCCGTTCCGCTCCGCTGTTTTAATAAAAATGACGTATTGAAAAGTAAAATACACTTTGCGTCTGTATACTTGTCCACTGCATCCGCCCCGCTCCGCTGTTTTAAGGAAAATGAGGTATGAAAAGTAAAACACTCTTTGCCTCTGTATACTTGTCCACTGCATCCGCCCCGCTCCGCTGTTTTACGGAAAATGTATGAAAAAGTAAAACACTCTTTGCCTCTGTATACTTGTCCACTGCATCCGCCCCGCTCCGTTGTTTTACGGAAAATGACGTATGAAAAAGTAAAACACTCTTTGCCTCTGTATACTTGTCCACTGCATCCGCCCCGCTCCGCTGTTTTACGGAAAATGACGGATGAAAAAGTAAAACACTCTTTGCCTCTGTATACTTGTCCACTGCATCCGTTTAGCCCAGCTCCTCACCTCTATAGAGACAAAGAGTGTTTTACTTTCTCGTTCGCAATTTTCCATGAAAATAGCGGAGCGGAGCGGATGCTGTGGACAACACCACTAGTATACACACACACACACACACACACACACACACACATAAACAAACACGCATATACATAAAGAAGAATAAAAGAAAAAAAAAGATGGAGAAGAAGAACTGAACTTGCATATCATCATCCTCAATTCTATGACGGTGGGTTGAATTAGATATTAAATGCATAAGAAACATCACAACATGTTATGTGAAGTGCAAAGCTGCGTGTTTCTCACGCGGTATAACTAAGAGTGACACCCCCTTCCTTCCCGCTCCCTCCCACTCCTCTGGTCCACATAGTTGAAGATTAATGTGCACGGCAGGCAATTAACATTCTGGATATATGATAAAATAATAAACATACCGCGCACATTCCTATGCCACTAACGATAAACTTTGCATGCAACTGACGCCGCCGCTATAGTTTTCTCGGGAACTAAAGGATACCAGACGGGCGTTATATACGCCTCTGAAGAAAACCTGAGGTGGAAAATGACAGATAAGACACTTGTATAATCTGTTTGTTCCAGTGGGTGTCAGACTGGGAAGACGCCATTTCAGGGATGGGAAGATGCCTGGAGAGAAAACGCAACAGGAAGACCCATCCTTGTGACTTTTATCAACTACTCCCAAAGTCACTTCCGGTCGTCTTGGCACGCGCCGGAAACGTTACGTCGTCATGCCGCCCTGTGTTTGATCGGGCGCTTATCGTGTACAACAGTCCAGTTGGGGCAGACCTACGAGCTTTCACTTACACACCCAGTAAGAGAATGTGATAGAGACCAGATATTTGGGAGTGGACCAGTGGACTGTAATCTTTGTATAAGCCCGTAACAACGCAAAAGAAGCCACGCCGGCGAGTTATGGCGCTGTTTTTCTTCATTATATAAACCCTACACAAGTGCAAGGACAAAATGTCTTGATTTCGTGAAACAAAAAACGGGGAATGTTCCTGACAATATCAAATTTATAAGTGAAGATCCCCCCCCCCCCACGCCCCTTGCAGCACAAGGGGGAAAGTTAGAAAAATTGGTGGACTGGAAAGCACGATTTCTATATTATATTGCCATTCAGCCGCGATGCTTTTCAGAAAGTTAAGCATTTGCATCGCGCTTAGATTTACATACTATGATTATTGTTATCGTTTTGCACTTTCGCGAGTGAAAGAATCCACTTGTAGTATTGACATCGACTTTAACTTTTCTCCTGACTATACAAAATAAGTCTCGTTAATGTTTTTCGAGAGATACAGTGCATGCATCTCAGTTACGGAACTCAGGTATTCGTAAGGAAGAACTTACTGTTACTGTTTCTGAGGATGGGGGGGGGGGGGGGTTGTCCTCAGACGCATACAACGAAAGACATCGTTGAGATAAACTAACAGACAGACAGAAGAAGATCTCTGGTCAGTGATCATTCGTATGAGCGTCAGTTTGCTCACAGCCAGGCGTTTAAGTGGAGGGTGAACAGCGAGCGGACGGAGGGGACCCTATCAGCCAGCACTCCCAAGAATTTAAAAAAACCTAAATACTGAAATGTTTATGAAGCCCAAGTTATGTTTCTGTACCTGGAGACCCTCTGCTGTTTTCTGGCAATGATTCTCAAAATGGCAGTTGTTAGGGGAACGTCGACTAATTACAAACAAATACAGAAAATACCGAGTTGTTTTCACTTTCGCTTACTGTTGCAAATTTAATGTGAAGGTCCTCTATCAATAGCCCGCTGCTCAAAATGATGTTCCTTCCCATTCTCCTCGTTCTTTTTCCACGATATTCTCACCCGATCGACGACAAGAAATCACACTGTTGTCCCTTACACAGCCTTGTCTACCTTTTGCTTGACAGATTAATAAACTCTGAACGGTGAAAAATAAATAGAGCAGTTCCAAACCCCGGCTGCGTGCTGTAGAAGGTTCAGTGGAAACTGTTATACACTTTTCACACACTCGCACCCACCCAGCCCCGATCCCTTCCCGAACTTTAGCTACATACCGGCGCCGCCCCTAGAATTGTTAGTCTTTTTTCACACACTTTCATACAGTAGGGCAAGAAGGTTCCAGAAACTAAAGTTTTCTTTTTAACACTGTCTTCATTTCAGTTTCAGTTTTCTCGCGTCCGTCTACTCCCGCAGGGCTTCGCATATGTATTGTTATTTTCTTACTGTTCTACCATAACTTCAAATCAAAGAACCTGCATTTAGCCACCATTGAATATTCTGCAACTGACTGAGCAGAAGAAGAGAAGAAAACTGTAGTTTTGTCCCACTGTAACTTTAAGCCAAAGAACCTGTATTTTTAACCACCGAGCATTCTATAATGCAGTTGATTAAGGAGAAGAAACGAAGAAAGTTCTGGTTTTGTCCCACTGTAACTTTAAGCCGTAGAACCTGTATTTTTACCCACCACTAAATATTCTGAGGCCGAGGAAAAAGAAATACAGAAGAAAACTGTTACAAAAGCTGTGACAGGCGTCAGGTGCCCTGTACTCACGCACTGAATGCTCCCGCTTTGACCATGTTGTTGTCAGGTCACCCCAGCCCCCACACCGCCATCGATCAGCCCGATCGAAGGTTAATCGATTGCTTAATCTCCTTCTAATTGTCCAACTGTCAACAAGGATTATGCCGCGTGCGAATTTATGAACAATAGCCTGGGAACTGGGGGAGGTTAGCTCAATGAGTGATTGCTGATTCCTGCAATCTGCACTGTGTAGATTTCCCTCCTGTATCAAACTTGGTTAATTTATTATTGTTTTTGTTATTTTGCTCAGCTTTCCTCCTCTGTATAAAGATATCAGTGATTCCCAGACAGGAGTCTCTTGGCTTCCAGGGTAGGAATCTCAAATCTATGTGATGGGGGAATTTCAGTCAGGAGAGGAGTTAGGGAAAAATATCAGTCAGGATAGGAATTAGGGGAGAATTTTCAGTCAGGAGAGGAGGTAGGGAGAATTTTCCGACAGGACAGGAATTAAGGGAGAATTTTCAGACAGGAGAGGAGATAGGGAGAATTTTCAGACAGGATAGGAGATAGGGAAAAATATCAGTCAGGATAGAAATTAAGGGAGAATTTTCAGTCAGGATAGGAATTAGGGGAGAAT
Organism: Onchidella celtica; assembly: GCA_963931925.1. Lineage (NCBI taxonomy): Eukaryota > Metazoa > Mollusca > Gastropoda > Systellommatophora > Onchidiidae > Onchidella > Onchidella celtica. The sequence goes on from OZ007572.1 coordinate 15,951,987, forward strand.
TTTCAGTCAGGAGAGGAGGTAGGGAGAATTTTCAGACAGGATAGGAATTAAGGGAGAATTTTCAGACAGGAGAGGAGATGGGGAGAATTTTCAGACAGGATAGGAATTAAGGGAGAATTTTCAGACAGGAGAGGAGATAGGGAAAAATATCAGTCAGGATAGAAATTAAGGGAGAATTTTCAGTCAGGAGAGGAGGCAGGAAGAATTTTCAGACAAAAGAGGAGATAGGGAGAAATTTCAGTCAGGATAGGAATTAGGGGAGAATTTTCAGTCAGGAGAGGAGGTAGGGAGAATTTTCAGACAGGATAGGAATTAAGGGAGAATTTTTAGACAGGAGAGGAGATAGGGAGAATTTTCAGACAGGATAGGAATTAAGGGAGAATTTTCAGACAGGAGAGGAGATAGGGAAAAATATCAGTCAGGATAGAAATTAAGGGAGAATTTTTAGTCAGGAGAGGAGGCAGGGAGAATTTTCAGACAGGAGAGGAGATAGGGAGAAATTTCAGTCAGGATAGGAATTAAGGGAGAATTTTCAGTCAGGAGAGGAGATAGGGAGATATTTCAGTCAGAATAGGAATTAGGGAGAAATTTCATCCGGAGAAAATCCAAACTAGAAAAGAATGTACTCTGTACACTGTGTACCCATACATAATTATATAAGACTCAAATGAAGGCCAACATACACAACTATACAGACGACCACGAATGAGCAGTTCACAAAAAACTTCTGCGCCAGTCTGGTTCCCGTTTGGGGCTATCCAAGTACCACGTTTTGAAATATCGGGGCGGAACTGAGGAGATAGGGGATCGTAGGGGAGGATTGTGGCCTGGGCTTTTATAATTTGAAATCTACAGCATTTTCCAGACTTTGGAAGTCTTTCTGTTGGCTTTTATATGTGAAATAAATTATTCATTTGTGAATTTAGCGAGGAGAGAAAAGGTTTCCAGTGCTATTTTTTGTCTTTCGTCAAATGAAATTGATGTCGCCGGTTTAATTGTTTTTTTTATGTTTTTAGTTTGTACCCTTGTGGGCTTTTCTTTTCCTTGTCAGCACAACTGGACTACAGCAGAGGCCGGCAATGTCCAGTACCGATGAGCCAGCGCCTTAAAGACACAGCAGGAAATGAGATCAGCTGGACTCTGGCCGGGGCTGGATGCAAACCTGGGGCTTCTTGCATCTTAATGAAGCGCTCTAACCACTGGCATTCTGCGCTGGGGATATTTTTCAATATAAGCATCTCCATGTTGGACTTTGTTATGTTCCCAGCCTTGAGGATGACCCAAAAGAAAAAAAGATTTTTACAAAAAAGGGCTTTCTTTTTCACTACTGATTTTACCAATGTTTCATAATTCCGCCATGTCATGAAAAAAGTTATATGGCAATCTAGGTTAAATTCAGTTTGTACTACCGTTTCATAGAACACCGTATCTTTTTCACCAGGATCTGGGCTTTTATTCTGTAACCACTAATCGTTACTTTTGTTTATTATAAAGTGAAAACTTAACAGAAATGAAAGCAGGACCAAACACGATATGTTTTTGTATTTTGTTGTTGTTGTCGTTGTTGTCGTTGTTTGATCCTTTTTTTTTTTTTTTACTAATATGTAGAATGCTGTTTTTGGACGTGAGCGGCGTTTTTCCCTCACATGACAGAACAGATCTATTTAGTTTGGTGTGAGAATTTGTGATGAAACAGAGAATTAATCTGTTACCGTGAGGACAACAGTCCTAACACTCAAACGACCCGTTATTGACCATTTACTAACCTGTAATAAATCAACTGTGTATTTCTGTGGTAGATTTGGGGAATTGCTAGCTGAGATTGTAAATTGTCGGTTTGGTAAGAGTTCATCTGTCAAACACTTGAATTACTGTATATATTGATAGAACTGGACAATGAGTGATATTCCACACTAGCTTTAACTCCATGTCTGAAGTGAGTGGTGTCGTGAACATTTTATTTAGTTATTTAGTTAGTTAGTTAGTTAGTTAGTTAGTTAGTTATTTAGTTAGTTGTTTGTTATTTAGTTAGTTATTTAGTTAGTTTATTAGTTAGTTAGTAAGTTAGTAAGTTAGTTTTAGTTAGTTAGTTAGTTAGTTAGTTAGTTAGTCAGTCAGTTAATTTAGTTAGTTAGTTAGTTGCATGGAGATTCTGTAACTCATCATTTCCTGCTTAAAAATAAATCCATCTATCTATCTATCTATCTGTCTATCTATCTATCTATCTATCTATCTATCTATCTATCTATCTATCTATCTATCTATCTATCTATCTATCTATCTATCTGTTTCCTTTTCTTTCTGTTTTTTTTTTTTCCTATGTTCACTCTGTATATCAATCTGTCTGTCTATCTGTTTGGTTGGTGGCCGACCGAATTTTTCCTATCACAAAAGGGAAAATGAATTAAGATTTCTTAAAAAATAGAAAGCATGATCAGATACATATTATTTTCCATGTAATGTCTGATAAGCTGCAGATTTATTGTTTTTCTCGAAATGTCGGCGTGTCCAATCCAATAGTTTCGTACCGTTTAGCCTCTGCTCCAATTTTTGTGAACTGCTCATACATTATTACTAAGACTTGGGTTCATATAACAAGTCGCGTGATTAGTTCAGCGAAAGTTCAGTGCCACGGCAAACATTTGTAAGTAACACTCGTACGTTCGCACAGGTCAGTAAGTGCACGGTTATAGGGGATTATGTACTGTTTTGGCCTTTTTTGTCCGTGGCGTACCCAGTGAGTATTTAATGATTTACGTGGCATTGATTTCCTCTCTGGGGAGACGAAAGTAGTTTTTTGTTTTTTTTTTGTTTCTTTTCCAGGCTGAAGGATGACAGGGAGGATAAAATCTTTGTTTTTCGAGGGCCCCCTTTTCTTGGTTTTCTTGTTTCTTGTTCCTGCCCCCCCCCCCACCCCGCCTCTCAGCAGTCTTTGGTAGAATGTTGCCAGGGGGCGCTTAGTCTAATTATAAAGCCAAATAGAGAAAATACTGAGTTAGTGTGTTCATTGTTCACCAATGGCTTGTAATGTAAAACACTACGTGCCCCTAACGACAGTGTCTTCGGTAGGCCAAGAAGTCTGTGTAGCAGGACAAGAAGAAGGGGAAAGAACAGCCAAACAAAAGCATGTGCTTGTCTCCGGGCTCCCTCTCTGGGGCTTTACCCCTTAAAGACATTTGAAGTGTTATATAAGTTAACAGGGAATTTGGTTCAGGGCACCATCGGCAAAGCCGACGGGGCCATGCCTATTGTCTCCGTAGAATGAAATTGTGAGGGATCTGCTGTCTAGAGTTTCTGCTGACGGTGGTCCAGGACGTCCGGGAAGCGTGATTTTTTTCTCGTACTCACTTTACCAAATTCAGGATCGGGGCAGCAACCCAGACACAGGTCAGCTCCTACACATCCCAAGGATTTTTGGTGACCTTCAGAGTCATATCAGGCACAGTCCAGAGATTGCAGCACCCATGGCAGTGTTCGATAGGACGAGAAATCCCTTAGCCGATGACCTGTGTTTGGGCGTGTGTTGTTGCCCCCCCCCCCCACCCCCTGAATTTGGTAAAGGGAGTACGAAAAATAATCACGCGTCCGGGAAGAGGGGGAGAAAGGAAGGAAGGAAGGGAGTCTCTCATGTTTGTTTTTCCTCAAAGATTTCTTTCCCATGATGATGGTTGTTATACTGGTGCTATAGCTGTCTGTCGTCTCCCCCCCCCCCCCACCCCCCTGTGGTTGTGTCGGGCGTTGTCTTGTCTTCCTGAATGTTACGGTGAAGACCATCATCAACATCAAAGTTTGTGTTGGTGGCTGCTGGTTTAATGGTGGTCCCTTGCACTAGTTGTACTGTTGGTGCAATGGCTGCTGTATGTTGTTGTTACCGCTATTCTTACAGTGTTATTATCGTTGCTCTGCGTTGCACCCACCCTGCCACTCCCACCCCAGGCACAAGGTTCTACCTATTTTAAGCCCTCTTTCAGCAGTGTACAACATATTGACCATTACAACATAAGCTTCAATTTCTGTTTCATTATTTTTTCTTTCATGTGATGTATGAAATGATATTTGGTCAAGGCAGAAGGACAAATTGAGACGTCATTTAATTCCCTTTGCTTTTTGCGTGAATTATAGAGTTTTGACAGTGCTCAGATAAACATGTGACAAGACTGATAATTTATTGTCATATCTGGTAATCAACTGGCCTCAGACAGGGATTTGACTTGATGTAGAACCAGTATAAAAGGTCATTTAAAACATAATTAATCGATTTGAAGACATATAAATTCAATAATAATCCCACTGATTTTCTATAAAATCTGTATAATTATGTGGTGTATTTTCAATTATTTTTTTTTTCAACGCCCACAATCAGATTACTTTGGAAACAGATGGTACCTGCTGACAACTTCCTGTTTCAAGATGAAGATTCAAAAAGGGATTCGAAAGCTTGAGATAAAGTGGGTGTGTCTGGAATGTATTGTTATCTGTTGTATTCGTTACCCCCCCCCCTCCCTCCCTCGCAGCCGAGGATAACCACGGCTTCATATCTGTCTGACTGTGCGGGTGTGCACGAAGATGGTTAATCAGGCCGAAAGAAAATGACACACACAGAAACGAGAGAGGAAAAGACAGAGATAGACAGACAGAGAGAAAGACAGACAAACAGACGGACGGACGGGCAGACACACAGACAGAAAACAGACAGACAGTCAGACCAAAAGGCAGACAGAAATATCCCCCCCCCCCTCCAAAATCCCAAAATTCATCTCCTTGAGGAATTCCACCTCCCACCTCCCATAGGTTCAGAACCACACTGTTCTAGATTATTCCAGGGTTTTGATCACAGCGTGTCATTAATTAGTGCAGAACTCCAGCCTCCAGAAGTATTTTGTCCGCGCTGTCGCAGTTTGAAGTAATTTTAGTTTTAATTACCGCAAACCTGTAATGTGAACCTGCGCGAATGAGCATCGATAAGGTGGAGAAAGAACTGAAGCACTTGACATAGTATTGATAGAACACAAGTCACGTGGTGCCCTGTAACAGAACTAACGCTATTTACGTACAGCTGACGAAAGTGGACGCTCATGTTTCTGTACGGGCGGCTAAGCTAAAGATAGATCTAGTTTTAGACTGACCTGACACGGACACGTTAATGGGGAAATTTTTACTAATTATCATTGTATTGAATGATTTACGAAGTGGACATTAGAATACTTGGCCCATAGCAATGCTGAAATGACTAATTATTATGAAAGAAATTGAGTATCAAGGCTTACGAGACGTTGCCTAAGGTAGCCATGATTTTGATGAGCCCACAGAAAGTTAAAAGCAAATTTAAAATGTCGTGTGAAGTGTGGAGTGATCTAGTGAAGTAATTACGCGGAACTTTTGGCTAAGTATCTAATTAGTGTTGGGAAGGTGGGGTGAACACTCACTGTTGTGCGTTGACAGATCCTGAAAAGGGCGCCATCTATACAGTACGTAGGATCCGTGGGGGGGGGGGGGCAGGAGGGGGGGGGGAGATGTCTCCCTCACGCAAAAAGCGTACGTGGGTGGAGGTTGGTTGAAGTTTCTAGGTAATTCTAACTTTAGAGAAAAAAAAAAGAGGGAAAGACAAGGCGCAGGGGGGAGGGGGGAGGGGGGGGGGAGGGAGTTGTTATGTTCATAAAGAAAAACAACTGGCGGAACTTTGTTTTGGCCAGACAAGAATTTGCCTTAATCTAATCAAGAGGTTTAGGGAGAGAAAGGAAATAATGTTCTCACAAAGAACACGAAAGCGTTTCTTATAATCTGGCAGATGACAGATAAATGGGGCTCTGGTAGTTTGTACTAGAGTGATCCGCTTAATCGGTACTTTTCTTTATACATACAGATTTTGTATAGTTTGGCTGAGGTCTTTGTCTCTCGGCGACTTCAGTCTAAGTGTTGAGGTCTTTGTTTCTTGGAGATCGCTGCCCTTGGCAGGGCCGGATTAAAACATTTTGAGGCCTTAAGCTCTTAAATGATTTTGGTGCACCCATATAGTTACTGTCTAGGTAATTCAAATTACAAACAAAAATAAACCATTAAAGATATAAAAACAATTCTGACACTCCAGCAAATACTTCTCAATTTTTCATTGATTGCGGGGGGGGGGGGGGGGGCTTTTTGTGGACCCTGGTTCAGCCACACTATTTGCAGTTTTGCACTATATAGTCCATAGTAAATCCGGCAATGACAAATGTCTGTGGTGCCCTCCTTCCCTTGATACCCCAAGCACGTGTCTATTATGCTTAATGGTTAATCCAGCCCTGGCCCTTGGCGTTTGTACTTCAAGGCCCCAGACTAAAGCTCTGAGGCCCATTTTTGTAGAGCCTGGTCATGTCGTCTTTTACAGAGTTTGGAGATTTAGCCGTGGAAGGCCTCCTTCGTAAATATTTTGGTATTGTGACATGGACTACTACTTTTCGTTTTTCCATGGCATTTGTTTCCAGGTTCGTTCGTTACGTTATACCATGATGATTTAGTATGGAAATAAAGATTCTGGAATCAGGCTATCTATCTATCTATCTATCTATCTATCTATCTATCTATCTATCTATCTATCTATCTATCTATCTATCTATCTATCTATCTATCTATCTATCTATCTATCTATCTATCTATCTATCTATCTGTCTATCTATCTATCTATCTGTCTAGCTATCTATCTACCCATCCATCCATCTATCCATCAATCAATCCATCCTTCCATCCATTCATCCATCCAACCATCCATCCATCCGTCCATCCACCCGTCCGTCCTCTCGACTGTGTCTGTCTGTCTGAATGTCTAACTCCTGCACTCCATTTTTGTCTTTTTTTAATTTCTTATTAAACGAACTACTCATTAAGCGGCTTTCAAATAACTAGCTTTGTTTACAATCTCACAGTGTTGACTGCACGTGACAAAGGCGTAGCCGGAAGTAAAGATAATGAGAGCCGGTACTGTATGTGTGTTGCCGCGTCCCTGCCTCCAATGACGCCGTTAATAGATCTACTTGAAACTACGCCGACTCTGAGCTGGTTTTCACAGGCGTAACCGCGTATTGCCACTGGCTCTCATCACCTATTTCCTACATCACTTGTTCTCTCCGGCAGTAACCAGTTGTTTGTAATGACGTCATTCGTCGTATGTTATGTGAAATTATTCCTGTTGTTGTAGAGTTGTATTTTCGTATGTGTTATTGTTATTGATGTGGTGACAGTTCCTGTTTTTTTAGAAATGACATCCTTGCCTGTGCTCTGTCTCTGATGTCGTCGTCGTCGTCGTCGCCGTTGTTGTTGTTGTTGTTGTTGTGGCTGTTGTTGTTCTGAGTGTTGGTGGGGAGGGTGGTGTAATATTGTTGTTGTTGTTATGAGTGTTGGTAGTAGTGGTTACTGAAGGTGGAGGCGATGGTGGTGATAAGATAAGATAAGATATGGCTTTATTATCCTGTTTCCAGGAAATTTGTTGTCACAGCATTCAGTAACAGTACAACAGCAAATACCATATCTAAGACCTACAGGTCTTTAATGCATACCACACACACGCACCTTGCTCACACAGCAGTACCAACAAGTAAGAACATTGCTCACACACACACACTGTAAGAACAATCCATTAGGAAAACTAACAACAGCATACCACATCAGGAAACACTGCCACTTCGAATGGCGGATGGCAAAAAAGATGGTCTGTAGTGCTCTCTTTGTTTTTAGATACAGTAATCGTCCACTTCTTTGGGATCGGACTATCTGATGGAACAAGGGGTGGGAGCAATCATTTAGAACTGATTTTAGTTTCTGTTTGCACGAATGCATAAATAAACTTATCAAAGTTCACGTATTCACTGTTAGTTAGATCAATAGATGGCAAGCTTTTTTTTTATTATAGAGTTGTTAATGAGAGATGATGATGATGGTATGATAGTAATGATATTGCTGTTGCTGTTGTTGTTCATGTTGTTGTTTGTTGCTGTTATGAGTGTTGGTAGTGAAAGTGATGGGAGATGGGACGATAATGATGGTGGTGATGATGTTTACGATCGTGTTGTTGTTGTTTGTTGCTGTTATGAGTGTTGGTAGTGAAAGTGATGGGAGATGGGAAGATAATGATGGTGGTGATGATGTTTACGATCGTGTTGTTGTTGTTTGTTGCTGTTATGAGTGTTGGTAGTGAAAGTGATGGGAGATGGGACGATAATGATGGTGGTGATGATGTTTACGATCGTGTTGTTGTTTGTTGCTGTTATGAGTGTTGGTAGTGAAAGTGATGGGAGATGGGACGATAATGATGGTGGTGATGATGTTTACGATCGTGTTGTTGTTGTTGTTGTTGTTGTTAGCTTCTTAATTAATTTGTTCTGCAGTAACTTCCTTCGCTTAAAAAAAATCACGCGTCAAAACAGAAGGAAAATAAGTATGATTTGGAAGGGGACACCCCCCCCCCCCCGGGCGGAGGGGGAATTCGTGTGTGTGGGAGGGGGAGGGAATGGAGGGGAGGGGAGTCCATCGAAGAAGCTGAAACGACAGAGAGCAAAAAAACAGCCAAGATTCAGCTCGACCTAACCTTGCTTGACCTGACCCGGCGAGTTTAGTCATCTTGGTCTGTAGAGCTCAGTCAAAGACGCTCGCGTCACAACTGAGTTAATTAAGAGCTGCTTCTGATGAATTAATCATTCGTTCTTAATACCGCTCGTCTGGGATTATTTAATGTGGCGGGGCTGCGTTTATCTAACACTAGTGGTATTGCCATCTGTACTTGTGTACGGGACAAAGGTTAGGAAATTTCATTGCCACATTAAAATTCATGGAAACCTGGACGGAAAAGACGTTGTTTTTTTTTTAAGGATTTTTTTTTTCTCTTTTATTATTTTTTTTCCCGGGGGGTGGGGGGTGGGATGAAAAAAGTGTCACAAGTGGGGGCCATCCGTTGAGTGCTTACACTCTAGTGGGAGGGAGAGGTTGGCCCCAGCGATATTGTAGATTTCATAGAAAAGCCGCAAGCTGTCCACTCAACTCCACAGAGACGCAATGATGCTATCAGTATAGCTTACACATGACATCTCATTTCAGCTCCTTTCTGTCAATTCTTCTTAAATCTGATATTGAACAGAGAGATGCAAACGACCTTTCATAACGGGAAATACTGTAAGGTCTCAGAGTCTTGCTTTGGTTTGGGGCGGGGGGTGTGTGTCTCAATCCATACGAAGTTGGCGGACTTTGTAGTATCAGTGATTTACCCCCTGGGACAAAGGCAAGACTCATACTATGAAAAATGACACTGGCGAGGCATTTGCCTCCCGGCTCCCCCCCCCCCCCCCCCACTAGTGTTTGATATCATAGTATATAATAAGCGTATTGCATCTAATTTATCAATACAGCGGGTTCTTCAACCCGAGTGTTCTGCCTAACTTGAGAATGTCAAACATCGGTATTTCTATTTACTTGCAGTTGTCTCTAGCCAGAGCAGTTCTGCTTAAGGCACTACCAACAATTTCATTCCATGGAGGAAAATATTAATTACACTGTAAGAAAGTTTCACGTTGAAATTGTAGCGAGAGATGGTGAAAGCCAAGCCATTGTTTTACTTGCGCTTACTGTTTTCTGAGTAATCAGTATAATTCATAAAGCTCATGAGGACAGAAAAATCCTGGTTTCCCTCTAAACCTGATCTTGTTCAACGGTAGCAGAAATAAAAAGGATTAGGATAACAAACTTGGGGGCGGGGGGGGGGGCATATAATATGTTGTTTTTCGAATTTTCCACTTCTCCATCATACATTTCAGATCTTGTTTCTATTCATAAACCAACGAGTGTGTTAAGATCTCGTACCAGCAATCATTTCAAAAAGCCAAATTATAATCTGGAAACATTCGCTCGCTGTTTCGTTTTCAGTTTTTGGTCCCAGCATCTGGAATGAACTTCCCATCCAACACCAGGTTTAAAAATAGTTTAAACAGCCATTTATTTAAAAAAGCATTTTGATTGTTGATGGAATTTTCTATGGCATGTCTAGTAAATGGGGGTGTACTGTGTGTGTCTGTGTACATGTGTGCATCCAATCGTGCGGGTGTGTAGCTGTGTTTATATACATGTATGTGTATGAGGGTAGAATATTGTGTTGTTTTTCTCCATGTATAGCGCCTGGAGCTATATAAACTCTATACACTTAATGATTGTTATTAGTATTATTTTTGGCACCACTATCAACTTTTGCATAGAATAACTCGCTCCCCGGGCAAAACAATAATTAGCAACAAATAAAAAATAGATTGAAACGTATCTCCTTCTCTTTGATCCAAGCGGTAAGCCACGTCAAAGCTTTAACAGCTCGTCTTGCAGCTGGTTCAGTATTGCATGCACGTTGATGAGTGATTGGCGAGCACGCCATGCAGTGTTGAGCATGCACGGCTCTCTTTGATTCAATGCAAAGTTTGGGCTAACCAAATGACGCCCTGTTCGTCATTATTGATTGGTGAGTGACGTGTGCAACCTGGTGCATGTTTTCCTCTCACTGTCTCCCTCACTCCCCTCCTTTGTCCCTGAACTATTCATTCCTTAAAGCTGTTTTCACTGTCACAGATTGGGCGTGTGTTCCTTCGTCATAGAGAGAAGAACTTTGTACTGAACGCACGCTCGCGCCACTTTGGGACGTACACATTACACTAGGACATTTTAACCTCACTGCATGGTGACAACAAGACTTATCTGGCATTACGCAAATCGATGTCAATACTGACACAGGACGCTCCGGCTTATCGGGAAATCTTGACTTTTTTTTTTTGTTCTTTCTGTTATCTGGATCATATTTACAACAATGCCATCTCTCGGAACGAAAAGATCATTGCATTCTAGAATGTTCAGTATTTGCTTTACCTTCGTTTTGTCTGTTTAGTTTAACCCAGAATGGCTTTCATCGATTCATTGATGGATGATTTAAGAAAGTCAGAGACTAAAACGGTTAATATTTGTTTGCCTGGAGTTCATTTCCTATCAACGTCATAATTATGTCGCCTCGTACTCCCAAAGAGTTGTTGTTGTTGTTGTTGTTGTTGTTGTTGTTGTTGTTGTTGTTTTGATTAATAATTATATCGAAAAATTTCCACCGAGTCCCAGTCTTGAGTGAGATCTGAGTTTGAGGTTGAGTTTGGGTTGGGAGAAAGCACAGCGACACGATCACAGCCATATTGTGCTGGGAAGAAACAAGACGTCCAGACAGAATAATTATGGCAGAACAACAGGACGGACGGAGTGATGTGTGCCAACCAAAACTGCAAAAATGGAAATTATACTTCACACTTTTACAAGTTATGATGGTAAGGATTCCTCGGGTGGAGCCAGGCAGATGACAGTCTTTCGGCCTTTAACTTCCTAACATCTTCTAGAACCCCCGGCCAACGAGGCACCCTCTTTGCCCCCGGCCACACCGAGTTCATGACTCTGGGTGTCCGTCACCCACTTCTATCTCGTCGCCAGGCTCTTCTTTGCGTTGGAACCCGTACCGCTGGGTTTGGGTGTTATGTGGTTGTTGTTTTTTTTTGTGTAGGTGTCTTATCCATTTTGCCAATACTGTCACTGGTTATATGGTATAATTTAGTGTTCATTTCTTTTACACCAAATCCAGCAGGAAGCATTTCCCGCTGTTGTTACTATTTCCTTAGGGGTTATGCTTGACAGTGGCCCACCTTATGAGGGGAAAACCGAATTAGACCAAGACTGCACTCATTAACTCTCGGTAATTAATCTGGGACTCTACAAAACTGAGATGAAAGACTCATTTAGGGTCGGAGGGGGGGGGGGTCCGCTCTGTCTGAGTGGGCAGCACTGCAGGCTATTCTACATGCACACAAACACACACATATTAACGCAAGTATCATGCAGATGTATAACACAGCTTGTGCTTTTATGTATATAATTATGTATGCACGGCCATACACATCTGCGCATGTCTATAAGTGTATTGTACCTGTGTGTCTGTGTGCAAGCGGTCACCTCTCTGGATGCTTTCCGGTATATTTCAACTGTAATAAAATCATAATATTAATGATGTTTTGACATTTCCCCATTTATTAAAAATATATATATATATATAAAAAAGGAAGCAAAATAACTACGTATCTGTATAGCACTGATCAACCCATCATTAACTACGTATCTGCACAGCACTGATCCATCCATCATTCACTGTTGTTACAGAATGCGTACATAATGCAACAGTTAACGCTCATCGTCATTGACCTAACAGGTTGGATCTGCAATGTTTATATTTACATTTGGTTGAATTCTCTCCGTGCCGTTGATACGTGACAGAGCCCACGACTACCCAGAAATGCATAGCTTGTTTTCCAGTGACACTTTTTCTTTTCTTTTGGTAAATACTCTATCTATTCTGTCTGTTCCTGTTTGGCTAATGCATAAGAGTTTTGGAATTCAGATCTGGCTAGTGGGTATGTTGACACGGACGTAAGGATCTTTTATATAGAGGTTCTCATCCTCTGTGTATCCTCCGCTGCTTCGCTGTGCTACAAACCTTTGAATCACCGCAGTTGTATTTTACCATCAAAGTGGTACAAAGACAAGATATGACCTATTTAACTCAATAACAGTCCTCTACCTCCACCCATGCAGGAGAAATGACAACTTCTTGACAAGGTGATCTCTGAGAATGAAGTATTTACCCGCGCTGACAAACTTCCCCGGGAAAGCCGGTTACGACATTGTGTCGGTAACCACTCTCGCATAGTATAGCTCGTAAATTTCTGGCGGGAGCGAGGCTTGAGTAAGGCCAATACCCGCCGTTCGCACGGACCGAGGCGACCTTGTGTTACTAGGGACGCGAGCGTCGTCACAACAAAGGCCCGAGGTGAAAAGTAGTTCGGCAATCATTCATGGCTTCACGAGATTTGCGCGCGCGTTATTGAATTCACGGACTGGGAATTTCCAGCCTTTCTCGCTGCCATAAGGTTCTATCTATCCCCTCAGGTGAAATTGTACGGGGGTATAGACTGTCACCCGTCCTGCAACTGCGCTGTAGCTCAAGTTTCATGATAAAATATTAAAGCAGGCATGGGCTGGAGGGGTAGCTAGGGGAGTGGTGCTTGTTACGGTAAGATCGTCATGAATGAACTATGACGTAGGGGAATGTTATTATGTGACAGGACAGGTCCTGTCAGCTACTGCCACCCAGCAAGTATTTACCGGGCAGGAATAGCTGGTCCCACGTCTTCATAATATTGTACGCGAAGAGCCAGTTACGCCCAAGACATACGTACGTAGGCAGTAGATGAAAGTATTATACAAAAAAATAAAGACATTAAAAAAACAAAATCTATGGGGTTCCAGCTAGGTTCAAGCAAAGTTAAAAAATGGCAAAAAGGAAAAGGAAACGCTGTAAAGCCTTACATAAGAAATAATACAGAAACGACACAATAAAATTGTTCTGTATTGTTGTTTTTTCCCGAGGTTTTGCCACAGGCAGCTTTTTCATTTTTTTTCTGCCATATTTTGTCTTTAAGTAGGCAGTAGTTTTGCATGCGATTCATACTTCTTTCTGCTGATTGCAGAAGCGGTCATGTTACATTAACAAATCACACAACTATTCCTAGACTTGGAATTCAAATATTAAGTAAACCTACTGTTAGTACTCGAATCCAAGACGCGAGAATCAGTTACCTTTTCGGTATTTCACGCAAGGACGATCAACTGGCATCGCTTCATTTCTCACCTGAGAAATTTTTTGTTTCTCAGTAGAACCGCTTTTTCTTATTTCCAGTGCAACAACCAAAGACAACACAGGGAAACTAGAAAGTAGCTGCCCTCTAGGTGAGGGACACTTTAACCCTTTGCAAAACTACAGTTCCATTGTAGAACCTAGTTGAGCTGCATGGAAGACGGCCCCAGGGGTACGATCGTATAGTTACAAGAGAAATCGGTGACTGAAAAAAAAAGGACCGAATTTTTTTTTTTTAACAGGCTTCTTGTCCTCTAGTTGACACTTTTCAGCTATCTTCCAACACTAGTACTTCAGCACGGTGACGTACTGCACAGTGCGAATCTGACACTGATGCTCTAATGGCCAGAGACAACTTAACCCTTTCATTTCCACTATCAATAGTAAATCGACCTGTTGTTTTTTATTTTTTTCTTTCACAAAAGTGTCTGTGTCAGTTTACCATGAGAGAGTTAATCGAAACAAACGAGAGTGTGAGCAATGAAGCGGATAGCGTCAAATTTTATACAGTAACGTACAGAGCGGCGAACGTGTGTGTGCATACAGGTATTTTGGTCTGCAGAACTCACAAGTACTACTGCATCAACGCTCACCCACGCGTACACGTGCCCGCCAATGCTGAAAAACATAAAGACACGCAGGTATATGCACGCGTACACACAGCACCACCATGCATATGTACACACAACCATTTGTATGTGAGAGGCAGTCAAAACATGTTTATTTGAGCTTAATAATATACTGATAATATGTAGATAGTATCCCGGTAATTGGTCATGCAGATAAAGTATATTTTTGTTATAGGCTGCGACCAGGTAAACAAAACAGGGCCGACCATTATGTCACCTTCCCAGTGACATCAGTACAAAGAGCTCCTGTGTGCAGCAGTCCGTGAACGAGAGCATATTGGGTGGCAATGAATAAACTGCTCACGCAACGCTGTGCACTTCGATATTGGCTGTGCAAATATGGATTTTTATTTTTATTTTCATTTTTCATTTCAGGCTTCTCATTGGTACGAAATTCTCGGCCTGTCGCGTGCACGTCGTCGCCATAACACCATCCTCACCACCACTGCAACATCTACTGTACAAATCCATCTTTGCTTTCATCTACAGCACTGAAATGAAATAGAGACCATCTTGTTAATTAAATTAAGGCGTGGTTTATTCATTAAATTGTTATAGGTTTTGGGTTGTCGTATTTTTTTTTTTGCCTTTTTTTTTTTTCATTCTGTTTGTATGCTGCCTAAGCACTGAACGTAGCAAAGTTCAAGTACCATCCGGCCTCTACTGTAGTACTTCGTTCCTGCACCCCCTAGTGTGTCATACTCCGAGGTAATGCTGGGTTTCTGCACTGTTCACGAGTAATTATCAAAAGGTTATGCAGAGGACGAAAGTTACTGTACTGTCGATTTCATTTTCGCGAGTTCATTTCTCAGAAATGGGTGTGTAAGACAGGGATTAGAGAGAGAGAGACTAAATCAAGAAAGGAGGCCAAGCTCAGAAAAACCCTGGCAAGCTACAGATACGAAAAGCCCCGGGGTTGGGACGGGAACGGGGGAAGGGGAGGTGGGGAAGGGGGTAAGAAACGTGTCTCATCATGTCGAGCTTGCTGGAATCCGGGAGATCAAGGATGTGACGTCGCTGCCCCATTTTAATTTGCATGCTCGGGGCTTTCATGTTCAAACCTTGCCTGCATTCCAGTTGCAGGCAGACAGAGGTCAGTGATGGAGGCCCTTGACATGTGCAAAACACTTTCGGAATTAGTACAGGTCCAGTTTCAACAGGAAATTTTGTCTATTCGGGGCGTCTGGGAAGTCTCTGACGAAATTTATGCATCCCCCACCTCAGAAGTGTCAGAAATTTTGTATTTTGCACCCGTCCAACTTATTTGTCTCTTCGCCACCGCTCCTCTCCATCGCCCACCCACCCACCACGTCCCATTTTCATCATGCTAAAGCACCAGGAGCCTGCTGACCATGCTTCCCAATGCTCCAGGACTTCTGATCCTCAGCGACACAGTCTTACCACAAGCTCCCGGGACACAATAATTCTCCACCCTGACAGTGTTGACATGATTCTTACTGCACCTTTTTAATGTTACAGTTTCAACTAACTCTTTCCTAGTTCAATGTCACCCAATAACAGCGCAGCTTGATAATTATTATGTTGTGTTTTTGTTTTATAATTTTTTGTATGTGATTTACCACCTCCAATTATGTTGTCACTGATAAAAGTCAGCATGTCTCTATCCTCTCTGTGACCCTTGCAGAACGAGACCAAATTTCACTTGCAAGTTAGATCCTGTTAGTCGATCATTCACTGTTTCTCGGAAAACAGGAAAGCGGTGATAATTTCAAACCCTTGACTGTTTAGTGCAGACGGAAAGTATGTCAAATACCGTATTAAGTTAGATTTTTATTGCCTATTATTATTAGTAAATGTATAAATTGAAGTAGGCAGCAAGGAGTGGAGAGAGTGAATGACCGTGCGTTCTGATTAGTTTGTTGTTTTTTAAATGTTTTTCAAAGCTTGTTCGCATGATTATCTCTGCATTTTTTTAATTGGCCGTTAGGCCTAATATAAACTTGAACTTGGGTATTGTGAGTTTGAATTTGGAGAAATCACTTCGCTATGACCGCGACTATATTATTCTAAGGAAAAACAAGACGACAGACAGAATTATAACAGAACAATGGGACAGAAGGAGGCCCCCATCAGATGGGTCCGCCAATCATCCGCAGCAAAGTATTGTCAAGTTAATACTTCTTCAAGACAAGTTGTATGGTGTAGAGAGAGAATACGTTTTTACTTACTGCATTTAAAAGGATTTTATTTAGTTACTGAAACATTTGCCAGCGTTATCTTTAATATTTTACATGGATATCAACTTCTTCTTCTTCTTCTACTTCGTCGTTCGTTCACCAATCTAAATCTGCAGATTTGTTCTTTTAAGAAAATCTACGGTTTTCTGCAGTTCTGGCAGAGCACCATAGAGTTTGACCTCCAGATGGATGTCAGCAAGAAACTGAAACATGCGTACGAGTCCCATGTCTTCGCGCAGGTTCAAGAAACAAGAACACAAAGCCCCTGGAAGAGCCTCGCCTAGGCATTGTATACACAGTGTTTAATCAATTACTTCCATTAATTTTAAACGAATTCCTTGTTTCACAGTTGCATTGGAAATGTAGCAGTTTCTAATTTTAAGTAATCTTTTATTGTTTTCTTCATTATTCAGCATTCTTATGGGGGAAAACCCAACATTTCTGTGTAAACTGAGTGGACGCGGCTGTTTTGACCCCAGAAACTGTCTGTTTATTTACGGACACATGAAATATGCAACAAGCAGTTTTATGTGTTTTTTGTTGTTGTTGTTGTTGTTTTTTGTCCGCATGTTACAATTCTTGATTTGTTCAAGACTTCAGGCTACATTAAGTTTGTTATAATTTATTAAATGATTTTTACTTGTACGCGTCAATTGTATTACACAGTGTTGTTTATGTCGTAGTTTTGTTTAGGCACATAGCGCCACTAGTCGAGTCGAGGCCTGTCGTGCCTCTGGTTTTGTGGCGTATGGAGTTGAACGGAACTTCGCACACTGACGGGATTGAAACGTCTCTCTCGCTAAGTTGATTCAAAGAAAGTTCAAGACGGGGTCACAAAGCAAAGCAATAAAGAAAGAAAGAAAAGAGAAAAAAAAAAACAAAGCAAGAACAGAACAGAGGAACCCAAAATGGCAGCCCTTTTGATGGCTAAGAAGGCCAGAGAGATGACAGCAGGGCAGACAGAAGAAAAATACAAACCAGAAAAGAATAAGAACCACCCCCTCCCCCTCACCCCCCCACCACCAAAAAAAAAAAAAACGCCGACCGGCGCTGCACTGTGGCGACGACGTGCCTGCTCCAGTTGTAACTGGGGTGCAATGGCACAAAGGCAAAATTTCCCAAATGGGATTAAAGAGGTATGCAAATACAAAATACAAATACAAATACAAAAATGAGAGATGCAAAATGCCTAGAGCTGGGATCCTCCTATAATAAAGGCTTACAGCCCTAGCACACAGTGGCGTATTACTGGCCTTAACTGTAGGTTTCTTTCCAGAATCAACAGCCTCATTGTTTTTTCATTTTGGTAAATTAAAGATGGTTTACCGTCCGTGAAAACTGCACTACGTTTGCATAGTGACTTCCTTGTCAGCCATCCCGCCTACCGCCATTGACAATCAGTACTCTCGAGGTTATCGTGAACCTTTCCCAGGGAATCTCTAGAGATCTACGAGTTATGTTATCTTTAACTATCTTCACTCTTACGTCCGGAAGACGCCGAGATCTACTTGGCAAGCGTTCAGTACCACCTTGTGCTAGCACTTGTCTTTGCCAGCTTATGACCGGAACGCCCACCCCACGGAAGACTACAAACGATTGCGGGAAAGTCAACACAAGACGTAAAGGGATAGCCCTGTCTCCTTCTAAGATTTCAGAATACATCAAATTAATTTGGCACACAATACGAACTACCGTTTATGCTCATGCATATTTTAGAAGCTCCACAGACAGACTATTTAAACGTGCACTTTAGTGTGTTCAGAAGGGCAACTGCACTTCTACATTGTCATTTGTAATTTGAATACCTCACGATTTGAATGAGATCCGCATTCGTTTTTATATCTGCGCAAAGAATTGGAGAATTTTAAATTTGAGACAGGCCCTAGATGTATATATTATATCTACGCAGCTCCTTTGCAATAGATACCAGGTTTGCTGGGAGATCCAGGGTCCCTTTTCAACATAGGGAGGGGTTATTGCCAAGTTTAGCGTAGGTCGAAAAAATCCTTAAAGCTCGACTGCTTGACTTAAGAAAATGTACATTATAATATAACCAAAATTACCATAAAAAGAGATGATTACTTTTTTTCAAAATGCAGTACAGCAACCATAGAGTCAAATACTTGATGATGCTTTTTTTCTTCTTCTTATCAAGGGCCTCAGATTTGGAATTCTCTGTCTCTGTCTTTGATGTCTTTGAGAGAGACTGAAAATTTTATGTCTTTCAAACATTGGCCAGAGTGTCATCTTTTTTACACTCTGAATGTCCAACAAGTTTTTGTTTTTCCTATGCCTGTGTATTGTGTGTGTGATTTATATGCTATAAGTGTTGTACAGCGCTTGGTGTCTGGTTGTTAACGGGATGAAGCGCTATTATAAATGCTATGTATTATTATTATTATGAACCGAAAGAAAAATTGTACCAAAAAAAAAAAAAAAAATTCTTTAATACTCGTATTATTATTGGATGTCTTGACTTGTATGTTAAAATTTATGTTTGAACATAAATATCTTCTTTGACCTCTCCGTGACCTGTCCTAGCTTCGGCTGGTGATGCACTAAGTCAAGTCTGTCTTGGTCTCCGTTTTAGTGCCAGCTGTGAACTATAGAGATAAACCGGACTGCGCCCTCTGGTGCGGCCGCAGCAAGCCGGTCTCACTAGTGCGGGCGCACCCAAGCTGTCTTTAGACAGCTGGGGGAAAGGGATACCTGGGGCACTGAGACGAAACAGACGTAAAACAAAGCTGAGACCAGTGCCCGCCCAGCTTTGCAACCTAAATAATGATGTGTCAAACTTTGTATACGGTGGATCGCTCTTCCAAGCAGTTGCAACGTGTACAATCTAAACACGTCCACAATGCATGCAAAAACACATACATGCATTTCAAAATCTGACCTGCTTTTGCCTCTTCCGCATTGTACCCCGGGGACGCTGATTGGATATATTCAAGAGCGTCTCGGGCCAAAGTACCCGGGGTGTACATTTTTGTTCCAATCGGTCGATCATGTGTGGCGGGTATACATTTCAAGCTTGAAAAGTCCCACCCGCCCGCTCACTCAAATAATTATTTCAGCGACCCCAACGCGTCAAACAGGTCTGTTTTGCAGGGGCCTAGCAGGACATTTACGGCAATGTTTATATACCAGAGGGCGCGGCTGGGGTGACTGAAATTCCTACTGTGCCGACAGCGTATATAAAAGCTATGTCATAAATTTAGCCTTTAATGTACATAAGGCTTAGCAGGCAGAGCGGATAGGTATGCAAGTGTAGATATCCAGTTTGGTATGTCCATTCCAAATCAAAATATTGAATGAGACTGGGGATATAGGACTTTACTAGAGTAGAAATGTTACAAGGAGGAGGGGTGGCTTCCTACACAATCATCAACAATCCTCATCTAAATTGAAAACGGAAGAAAAAGGTTAAAGAAAGGCAAGCCCCTGTGAAATGCTTCCGTATGCAATGGACAATTAAGTAAAGGACGTGTTATTAGTGACTTTGCCGTCATCTGGCTGGAAAATCAGTAAATAAATAAAAATTAAAGATTAATTTTTTTGTGTGTGTGTATTTTAAAAAATGAAATTTTCAAAAAATAATTAGAGATCGAATGCATTATTAATTATGCAGGCTGAAATATAGATCTGTGTTTCATTTGTAATATAAAGTTAACTGTTTGAATGAAATAATATTATGGTCAAGTAACTTTTTATGAGTCATCATGCAAAACACTGGGCTTTACCCAGGAATCAAGTATTACGAATTCGGCTCAAATGAAACTCTCGATGTTCACAGATGTATAAGAGACAATGGCATCATAATATTGTGAATGTGCTGTGTTGAAAGACTATCCCATGCATATGTAATATACACACGATGAGACTTAAAGTCATTAAAGATACGAAAATAATAATAACTAGATGAGCTACCGGGCATTGCCCAGAATAAACAATCATGTGATCCCCCCCCCCCTTCTCTCTCTCTCTCTCTCTCTCTCTAGTATAATAAAAGTAATAAACTACAGTCTTGCTTCAGAACTCATGCGCACCAGAACACTACGCACCAAACTGAACGCTTGATACGGTTACTTTTTATGACATACAGCAGGGGATGGATGAGGACGGAAGGCGACCGAAGGATCTTTGGGCACGGCTTTTGTCTCTCGTGGTTGCGGGCAGAGGATTCCGTTTTTGAAACAATGGCCGGGACCAATGCACAGTATGTGCACTGCGCTTTCAGAAAGCAATGGCAGACCACTGGAAGAATTTCTTGCCAAAAACTACAATGAAATGTCACACAATAGGAAAGAAAGTTATAGTTCTGTGTCCTCTGAGTCCCCCAGGGAGGGTCGGGACTCAAAAACGACTGGGGAGGGAGAATCCACAACTGCAGAAGGCACCCGTGATGACGATACTGGCGTATCTGACGGTGAGTGCAAGAAACAGAGGTGTAGATACTCCTATTCAAAGAAAAGAAAAAGCAAAAGTGTCATCAACATCGGCACCTGGAATGTTAGGACCATGAAACAAATGGGAAAACTTACACTCCTGTTAGAGGAGCTGAAGGAACTCAGCATGAACATCACTGGACTGAGTGAAGTACGATGGGACAAACAGGGCCTATTCAGGACAGAAGATCACACCATCGTATACAGCGGAAACAAACGCGGCATGAATGGTGTTGCAATTATACTGGACAGACGCTTACGAGACAACATTAGCAGCCATGACGCTATAAGTGATAGAATTGTCACTGTGAAACTTGACACCCAACCCGTGCCCCTGAACATCATACAAGTATACGCCCCCACATCTGCGAGCACAGAAGAAGAAATAGAGCTGTTCTATAATGACCTACAATCAGTAACAGACAAAATCCCAAGCAGAGAAATATGCATAATCATGGGAGATTTCAATGCCAAAGTGGGAGAGGGTGAGGATCTGGAATGTGGGATAGGACCCTATGGATTAGGAGAACGAAACGACCGAGGAGACATGTTAGCATCTTTCTGCCATGCAAATGAAATGAGCATCACGAACACTCTCTTTAAACACCCGATGCGAAGAAGATACACATGGATAAACCCTGGAGGCAATCTCCGAAACCAGATTGATTACATCCTGATTGACAAAAACTGGAAAACAACTGTGCTCAACTCAAAGACAAGGCCAGGGGCAGACTGTGACACTGACCACATTTTAGTGACAGCAAAGCTGAGATTGAAAGCCTATAGGAAGAGCAAGCCAAAACCCACCACCAGATTTGACACGGACAAACTGAAAGACCCTGAAATCAGCAATGCTTTTCAGATCGAAACAGAAAACCGTTTCTCAGCATTACTCAAGGAGTGGTCAGCTGAAGAAAGACACCCAGATACACTGTGGAAAGACATGAAAAGAATTTGGAGTGAAACAGCTGAATCGAAACTCGGGAAAAGAACGAGGAAAACTCCCAAACCATACATCAGTGAAGAGGTGATAGAGCTTGCAAAAAGAAAGAGCAAAGCCAGAAAACTTAGTAAACAAGATGAATATCATGCACTGAAGAAGGAAATCCAAACAAAGATCAGAAGAGACAAGAATGCATGGTTAGAAAGAGAGTGTGCAAACATAACAGAATGTAATACACAAAGAAAGTCAAAAGAAATGTTTGAACAAATAAGAAAAGTAAAAAAGAGGGATTTCCAACCACAGAACTTGAGTCTGAACAACAAAGAAGGCACAACACTGACAAACACAAAAGATGTGCTCTCAAGATGGCACGAATACGGCAAGATGCTGTTTGCGGACAACATCAGACCAGACCCGAGGGACCTCCAACAACCAGACTCACAACAGATAGATAAAGAACCAGAACCTCTCTTGGAGGAAGTACAGGCTGCAATAAAACAAATAAAGAATGGAAAATCCCCTGGATTAGACAACATACCAGGTGAACTCCTGAAACATACCAGCGAATCAGGAATAAAAGCACTCCACCAAATGATCTGCAAAATTTGGCAGACAAATGAATGGCCAACAGACTGGAAGCTACAAGAATTCGTCATGCTATACAAAAGCGGCAATGTCAAAGACTGTGGAAATTATAGAACCATCGCCCTCATCAGTCACACCAGCAAAATCCTGCTCATCATCATACTCAACAGAATGAAATCTAAGGTAGAAGAGGAACTATCAGAATGTCAAGCTGGTTACAGGACAGGAACCGCTGACATGCTCTTCATACTACAAATAATGATTGAACAGATAAGAAGCAATGGAAACGAAGCCTTCATCACGTTCATAGACTACAGCAAAGCGTTCGACAGCGTTAGGCACCATCACCTGTTCGATATAATGATTAAGATGGGATTCCCGAAACACCTTGTGACCCTCATCGCTGCACTATACCACGAACAAAAGGCAACGATTAGATGGAACAATGAGAACTGTCCATATTTCAACATCGAGAAAGGAGTCAGACAGGGTTGCATACTTTCACCTCATCTTTTCAATATTTATACTGAGCAGATCATGAGAAACGCAGACATAGAAGATATGGGAATAAAGATCGGAGGCCGAAACATCACAAACCTCCGCTACGCTGATGACACAGCTCTTATGTCAGATAACATCACCAGCATGAAAAGAGTGTTGCACAGAGTGGATGAAGCGGGCAAGACAGCAGGCCTACACCTAAATGCTAAGAAAACGAAAGTCATGCATACTGGAACAGGGCACCATGAACACCAGGAGATACTAGTAAATAAAACAGCACTAGAAAAAGTGACTGATTTCAAATACCTAGGATCACATAAATCGCAAGATGGAAGCTGCTCAAAGGACATAAAAACAAGGATAGGAATGGCAAAACACAAAATGGTTCAACTAAACAACATTTGGAAGGATAGAGGCACACCAACGGACCTCAAAGTGAACATACTTAAGTGCTTGATCTGGCCAGTCCTACTATATGGTTGTGAAGCCTGGACACTCAAAAAGGCAGACATAACAAGATTGGAGGCAGCTGAAATGTGGCTTTACAGAAGGCTACTCAGAATAAGTTGGACAGAAAGGAGAACAAATACAAGCATCTTAGAACAGCTTGGCACCACCAGAAGAATAACACCTGAAATAAATAAAAGAAGACTTGCATACATCGGCCACGCGGCCCGAAACAAAAGCACGGCCCTTATGATATCAATCCTTCAAGGAAAGACAGAAACAAAGAGAAAACAAGGAAGACCACCCATTACATATCACGATAACATCAAGAAAGTCAGCCAGCTGGAAATAAGTGAACTAACTAGGAAAGCTAAGGACAGGATTGGGTGGAGGAGATTTTGTCGTGACATCCACTGTAGCAGCTAACATCGATGACGATGAAGCCGACAGGTGACAGGTGACACGGTACTATATATATTACGAAACAAACATGCAAGAATACAGATGTTACATAGCAATAACCATTGTTATTTTTTTTTAATACATGCTTGAAGTAAACAACTTTTAATTATAGCCATCATTTTCCTCATCTCAATTGCCACCTTCCTGCCAAATTTAAGGCCTGAAGAGTGTATAGTTTGGTCAGTTAGCCATGCCAAAGGTTGCAAGTTACTGAAATATATATATACCGTTGGGTTGTACAATAGCTTCATGCCATACAGGACATTTCGAATTCGATCTGCCTTGGCTTCTAGACAGGCAGACAGACCGATAGATAGACGCCAGATAGACAGACAACAAACTAGGTAGGTAGGTAGGTAGGTAGGCAGGCAAGCAGACAAGCAGGTAGCAGATAGGTAGGTGATTAGATAAGTAGGTAGGCAGGCCACAGGTAGGTAGGTAGGTGAGTGGATGGATGGATAGGTAGGCAGATGGATGAATAGACAGATCGGCAAATATGCTATTTATAAAACTATCACTCACTCAAACACTCCAAATCACCCGATGCAAACCATTGCAAAATTGCGCATGACTGTACCGTAATATAACAAGTACGAAAAACAAACAGAATTCCACACGCCCTAATAGAAACAAAAAATGCTTTGATCAATTACTCTGTTCGTGACAATTTCCGCATTGATAGACTGGAATTCGATGTTGGTTCAGTGCAGATCACACCCCTCAAACAATTAGAACGCACGATTAGGCAAAATACATATATTAGCTACCAAAAATAACCTAAAGGCGTGAACACCTCGGGAACATAAATGTGTCTGTCGGTGTCTCTATTGAAATAAGGGCAGGGAGAATTCTTGAGCGAATTAGATACAGTTGATTGGTTAATTTGTGACCCAAGGCTGTTGTTTTCAAATGCAGGTCATAAATATTGAAGCGTTTTTGTTTTGTTGCGTTTCTAGGAGAAATGGCCTGACAGAGCGGTGTGTCTGTAGCAGGCAAGGTCAGTAAATATTACAATCTCCCTGGCGCAAAGGGTCAATGGTTAGAGAGCATGACTCGGGTGCGAAAGGATTTAGATTTAACTCCCGCTAGAGCACAAAGGTCTTGAACACTTTGCTCTAACTGGAAAATTAGAGGGCAAAAAAAGCAGAGGTAGACAAGGAACAACATATTTAGCGAGTTTGAACAGATGGGCGACAGGGAAAAACCAGGACAATATGGACTTTTTGAGAGCATCCGAACGGTAGAATGAGTGGCGAATCATGACCGTCGATATCTGTTCCAGACCCGGCACTTGAAGAGAGAGAGAACCAGGATCCAATCTAACCAAGGCCCATAGCGGTCTGCATGAGACAAGTCTGTCTTACTTCTGTTCTAACTCACTACGTGAGAGATCTCTCTTTCCACCTGCTACTGACTCAAGACAAGCTTTGACGCAACCGAAGCAGCAAGACATATTTGTTTCAGTTTCACTCAGTGGGCGATGTCCCTCTTTCCTCCTGCTGCCTCAGGACAGGTTTGTCTGCCCCGATCAATCGAGACAGACTAGTTTCAGTCTCATCTGTGCGCGAAGTCCCTTTTACCAAAGATACTACAAACGATTAGATGAGACACTGTCTTCTTCGCACCACTAAAAAAACTGTGCGCACAATTTGCGCGCTGATCTTGGCCGGAGCCCATGGCGCATAGTATGAAAAGAATGCTTGATATGATGCTAAATTTATGATGCAATATTTTGACAGTGCTACTGAGACTTTAAAAAAAAAAGAAAAAAATCACAGCGATTGAGGTTATAATTCCACAAGGAGTGACGTCAATCAAGGCCTACCGCGGTAGCTGAACAGTGAACAAAATTCAATATTTTCTCTATTTGTCTTTGTAAAATATCACACTTTTCATGACTTCAGCGCGTTTGCCGCTAGGTGGCGGTGCGAAATCTGTGCAAGCTAAAAGCTCTAGCTGTCTCATCTTTGTCAATTCTAGTATCTTTGCTTTCACCTCTCTATCGTCCACATTTCACACTAAAACCCGAGGCAAAACAGGCGTAGTGCCATATCTTACTATAATCGAGGGTGAACCTGTAAGCAGCTAAAACTTCGCGACTACGCTATCAAAAATTATGAAACTTGGTGTACTGCATCAATTTTTTACGAAGAGTTACGTGGACACATTTACTTTGAACAAAAACCAGTCTTTACTATTATTTATATTAAAATGTTTCGAGTCGTAAAAACAGAGACGCATTTTCGCCGAACAGAATCAAAAAGCATGACCGGAAATTCCGTCCTTGACCTCTCTTTACACATTGTTGATCGAAAATCAACGTAATCACATCTGTGTATTTCTGCATAAGTTCTATTAGACATTGCATCAAATCTAAATGCTGCTTTTAATGTAGACTAGATCTGGATAATATCTATATATTATACGGTTGGGCCTCTTACAAACAATCTGCAAGATCTATCTTGCGCTGGTCGGCCAGTTAACCTAATTTTTCGTCGTGTTTCTTAGTTACTTATTTGACAGTGATCAGCAGATGGTGAACGAAGCATATTATTTCCCATCGGTCAAGATCCAGTATTATAAGGTATTGCTAAATGCCACGTGAAGATATTAATCGTTTCTTGAATTCTACCCGAAGCCGAAGTGCCGTCTCCAAGTCACGTGCTATCTTCTGTCTGCTGACTTCACGTATCCATTCAACACGTTTATGACGTAGGACCAGGGGATAATTGTGACCAGGAAAATGGTAAACAAATCATTGTAATACCGATTAGGCTTTGTGGAAATGACCGTACGTGTAAACAGACCCCTTTTGTATCTAATTAATTGAATTAAGACTACATATTTCTGCCCTTCCGTCCTTCAAGTCGCTGGTCGTCACGATTCTGATAAAACCTCGCCTGTCTGAACGACAACAGAATTATATACGTCATGATTTAGAATTAGATATTATGGGAGGTGAGGGGGTGCGGGTGAGGGTGGGGGTCGGTAGGAAGGACGAGTGCCCGAACAAAAATAGTGAACATTCTCCTAAGTACGTAATTTTTCTCACACATTCTCAGTCGCGATTCCACATAATGGCAATGTCTTGTGTTATGCATGTGTACGTTTCAAACTCTCTCTCTCTCTCTCTCTCTCTCTCTCTCTCTGTCTGTCTGTCTGTCTGTCTGTCTCTCTGTCCCTCTCTCTGTCTGTCTCTCGCTCTCTCTCCCACTCTCTCTCTGTATCTCTCTCTGTCTCTCTCTCCCGCTTTCTCTCTGTCTCTTTCTGCCCCCCCCCCCTCTTCTCTCTCTCTGTTTGTCTCTCTGTCTCTTTCTATCATTCTCTCTGTCTCTCTCCGTCTCTCTGTCTCTCTCTGTCTCTATCTATCACTCTGTCTCTCTTTCTCAATCTCTATCTATCATTCTCTCGGTCTCTCTGTCCCCTCCCCTCTCTTTCTCTGTCTCTCTCATTGTCTGTCTGCCTCACTCTCTCTGTCTTTCTCTCTGTCTATCTCGCGCTGTCTCTCCCTCTCTGTCTCTCTCTCTGTCTCTCTCTCTCCCTCTCTCTCTGTTTGTCACTCTCTGTCTCTATCTATCACTCTCTCTGTCTCTCTGTGTCTCTCTGTCTCTATCTATCTATCTATCTATCTATCTATCTATCTATCTATCTATCTATCTATCTATCTATCTATCTATCTATCTATCTATCTATCTATCTATCTATCTATCTATCTATCTATCTATCTATCGTGTGTGGGCTGGAAGTGAGATGAGGGTGTGATCATAGATGGTGATCAGAGCCCGTGTGAAAGGGGCCACAAAGCAACAAAAACAAAACAAAACGTATGAAATCCCTGCCAGAAAGCCATTCAAAGTCACAAACAAATCGGCCACAACAATAATAAACAGACATATACAACAACATTACAAGATTAAACTATGAAGCTCTAAATAAGTAATGTCCTTTTGCTTCAACAGCCAAGGCATAATTATGTTTATCCAGTGTTACCTGATAAACACGCGTTTATAAACTCTAATCGACCCCGCCGCGCCTACCTACGCTGTATTCTCAGTATTGTTTTCAATAAGAAATAATCTCCTACCTTAATACGGTACTGAAATAACTCTATACGTCACTTAAAGGCTACTCGGGTCACATAGTCCACTGGACCAAGACTCTCAGTATATATATATATATATTATGTTGCAGAATAGGGCTTATACTTATTCATTTATTTATTATCATTATATTGTTTTAAACGTTTTTAAGTCTCATTACGTATATAATAATTATATCAAAATGTGGCAAAAAGAAAACGTTGTATGTAACTCTGTGTCATCTTATACATTTTCACAGCGTGCCATACGATCATAGTGTCTACAAGGGCATTCTCATAAATTTCGATATTTTTTTTTTTTTAAGGATATTATAGATGCACTCATCTTGCACCATCTCATCGTCATCGCGTCCAGAAATAATATCCAAACTATACAATGAAACGCAAACTACATACAATTTTTTCTTTTTTTTTTTGGGGGGGGGGGGCAAATTTTGACTTTGCATATAGCCTTGCTGTGACCTCATAGTTTTTCTGTGGTTTTTACAATATTTCGTTCATAATTATATGCACCTGACGGTGTTTCAACACAGCACATCCATAATATTATGATGCCAGTGTCTCCTACACATCTGTTGACACCGAAAGGTATAATTTCTGTTAAAAATAAGAGCTTAATTTCTAACACTTGATATTTTATGGCATTTCCTGGTTCTTCTTGGTACGATAATCAAAGAGTGTTGGATTACATTTTCCATGGACCAAGATACGTTTTTCATATTATATCATCGTTACCTTTACTTAAGTGGTTTCGGGCGTAACAGGTAGGTAATCTTCAAGGTTTCATTCTTGTCATAGATCCTGAACTTTCATTCATGGTACACATGCATGGTACCTGAGCATAAGCGTGTCACTATGTGCCAATGTACTATGTTACGAGTATATTGTTGCAGATTACGAGTATACTGTTGCCGATATTACGAGTATATTATTGCAGATTACTAGTATACTGTTGCCGATATTACGAGTATATTGTTGCAGATTACGGGTATACTGTTGCCGATATTACGAGTATATTGTTGCAGATTACGGGTATACTGTTGCCGATATTACGAGTATATTGTTGCAGATTACGGGTATACTGTTGCCGATATTACGAGTATATTGTTGCCGATATTACGAGTATATTGTTGCCGATATTACGAGTATATTGTTGCAGATTACGGGTATATTGTTGCAGATATTCTACGGGTATATTGTTGCAGATATTACGGGTATATTGTTGCAGATTACGGGTATATTGTTGCAGATATTCTACGGGTATATTGTTGCAGATATTACGGGTATATTGTTGCAGATTACGGGTATATTGTTGCAGATATTACGGGTATATTGTTGCAGATTACGAGTATATTGTTGCAGAGATTACGAGCATATTGTTGAAATTAATACTTTGCCCAAAGCCTTTACTGTGTTTTCTGCGAAATTCATGAACTGAGAATTCTTTGCTTCAGAATTTACTTCTAACGAATGTAGAGTTAAGACAGGACAGGACAGCGACCATATTGAAATTCTGTCCCGGGCGCGTGATTTTTTTTCGTACTCACTTTACCAAATTCAGGAGCGGGGCAGCAACACACCCCCAAACACAGGTCATCGGCTAAGGGATTTCTCGTCCTACCGAACACTGCCAATGGTGCTGAAATCTCTGGACTGTGCACCCTAACCCTAATCCTAACCTTAAAATGACTCTGAACGTCATTTTCAAGTTGCATGGGTTCCCAGCCCATGTCCAAGCTGCCGACTCTTCTTTCCGAAAATCTTGGAAAAGTCGATAATATCACAAAACATTTTGATAATTTTCCCTAAGTCGTCTCCATCTAGAAAAACTGGGGTCGAAGGTCATATTTTCCAAATATTAAAAATCTGCTACATTTATGTTAACTGTTGATATTATTGTTGTTTGTTGTTGTTGTTTTACCTCTCCGAACCAACCAGCTGGGTTACATAGCAATAGCTGCTTCCTATTCTTAAGAATCAGTTTGGAACAAATAATTCTTCTGTACGGCACACACAATAGGAATAAAACAAGCTTTTTTTGCTTCTCCTCAAAAATAGTGATTTTGAAATACGACAGTTTACGTGGTCTACGACGATATAAATAATAAGTTCCTTCAGCCAAACAAACCCCAACAACAACAACTGTAAAGAAATCATCCCCAGTGTTTTCAAAGACTGGCGGTATAATAATCCCTGCGACCTCACATTACTTTGACGCGAATGTTTCAGCTTGACAAGACACTGAAGGGTGGACATCATCATTTTGATCAGACAGAATTACGCCATCTGGCCTTGTTGTTACCGTACACTCAAGTGACCATAATTGGTGCCTGACAATGTTGATTGGTAGTTTCGTGCACGCTGAAGATTAACCTTAATCGACTCGTACTGGGCGCGACCAGTGCTCGTTTCTGAGGTCTCAAGCCTGAACTTTGTGTCCGCAGTGCACGAGGTCAATTAAGTTGAGGAAAGACATTTGGTGCATACAAATAGGTCATGTCTAGTGGCTGAATGTGATCGTGTCTGACAACGGTCACGTACGAATGTTTATTTATTTATTTCTGTATTTATTTTATTCCTTTTTTAAAAAAATCAGTTGGTTTAATTATTAAGGAAGATCTTAGCGACGCTATGTAATAATAGATATCGGAACATTTTTATTTGTTGGTAGGTTTTTCGGGGAAGACAGAGCGGAAGAGTAACATCAGAAATTCAAGTTTTAAATTCGTCCTTGAAATGGCGGATTGGAGTAGCGATGTAGTAACTTACACCTGTCTGCCAGTTTTCATATTTTTGCTATGAGTACCTTCGGGCACTTTTCGCTAAATATGTTTATTTTCTGACGAGGATCCGCAACACATCCTGTCCCTTCTGAGAGAGGCTAAGATCTACAACTTGATTTAATAACTTTTATACTCGTTTACAAAACTTTTTCCACATCTACAGAAAACAACTTTTTTTAGAGTTTTACCAGTGTGATAAAATTATATGAATGTATTTAATTCTACGTTAAACTCGACAGCTCTGAATATGAAATGTAAATAAAGAAAATGTACCCAAAATAGACCGTGAAGGGTGCAAAACGTGGCCGTTATCGTGCCGACATGCTGTAAAACTCAAACTCAAACTCGTTATAATGAGATTGTTTGTTTGATTGTTATTGTTGTTGTTATTTTCTTATTGTATGTGTGTAAAGACACTTTTTTGTTGTTGTTTTTTTGTTTTTTATTTTTTAACTTTCCTTTTCGCGTCATACTCTCCCACACCAAAAAAATGAATGTACTTTTAGCAGGCTAGCGCTATGGAATTACAAACAAGATGAGCGATCAACACCTACTAAGTTGATTACAGGCTACGACCTATTATGTTCATACTAAACCACAAACATTCTGCCTCGTGTACTCATTAACGTGTCTGGCACGGCCAGCCTTGCCCCTGCGTTGTTTATTCCTCACCCACAAAACAATGACATCGTTGCTTCTTGCGCAAGTTTGACGTCAGTTGCGTGGGAGACGGATACGCCAGGCAAATCTCTCCTCACATTAACACAGTACAGTTGTAAACAAATAAAACGTTCCACGATAAAACGCCGTATCTACCCAAAGGGAAAACAATGTCTTCGGTATCATCCATGACAAATCTTATTGAAATTGTTCAGTGTCAAGTGGTTAAATGATGAAAGCTGTCCGTATGCCATTGTTTGTTGTTGTTTTTAAAATTGTGAACTGAAAATTTATGTTTTGTTGCGTAGCTTCTGTTTCCCAGCTTCAGTTCAATGGAAAGCAGCCGTGACTATTATCTATGGTAATGTTCCACGCACAGCTAGGAGTAAAAGTCGGATATCCGAAATGCAGTCTCAAATTCATGTATGGTTGTTGTTTTTTTTCAAATATTATTCTTTACTATTGGTCACTCTCTTAAAAGTTCCTCTGCAAAGGGAGACTTGACTTTAATTGCCACATTTGTGTGTGTGTGTGTTGGCGGGGGGAGGAGGGCGGCGGTCGTAGCGTAGAATTTAAAAAAAAAATTAGTGGGGCCGTGTACGATGTACGATGTGCGATGTACGATTAGCTAGATCTATACAAAAACATTAAACTTTAGAAACTATATTATTAACAGAACAAACTGTTTTAACCCAGTCCCTGCCCAGCGTCACAGGTGTTTCCCAGGGCAGCCTGTTGTCTATTGTCTCTCACTGGTACAGGATGACCATCGTCGTAGCCACAAACTTTGCTCCTCTTCATCTGGGACGTTCCCACCTGGCATTTGGTGAACTTTCTCTGTATTGCTGAGGCACCAGTGATGTCTTTGTGAATAGTTCACAACAAAACTGTAGTCCTAAGGCTGGTGACACACTGAATCAGGTCTGTATTGTGTCTGTTTTGACTCAGTCCGTGTCGTCTCACTATCCGCCAACGGGCTCAATAGACAGTTTTGACGCGTCCGGACTAGAGAGATAGATTAACTCCTGCCTCACGGATGTGCATGAGGCCCCGTTCACAGTTTACACCTAACACTAAAACCAGAGGTAAAACAGACTTAGCGCATTGGGGGCACCGTCGTCTAGAAGTAAGGTGCTGGCCTCTCTTGCCGAAGGTATCGGGTTCAAATCCCGGTCGGTGCAGACATGTTGGAATTTTGGTTTTTTTTTTCTCATATTTCCCTGATCCTATGGGAGGTAGGATCGAGCATCAAGTCTTCTCGGATAAGGACGAAAAATTCGGAGGGCCCATGTGCACGTTGCGCACGTTAAAGAAACCTCGGCAGTTGGAAATCGAAGAGAGCAGGCCGAACAGGCCTCTGCCCGGGCAAAATTAAACAAAATTCACCCCTACCACTCCCTCTCCCTACCCCCCCCCCTCATGCCCCCCCCCCGCCCCACCCAAGAAAACAACCCGCCGACCGGCGCTGCACTGTGCCTGCTCCAGTTGTGACTGGGTTACAATGACACAGAGGCAAATTTCCCAAATGGAATTAACGGAGTATTCCTCCACCTGGTGTACCTGTCTTAATGCAACTCTTCAGGGCGTGCATGCAGATTACGTATTGTTTATGATTATATTATAACGGGTGCCCATTTCCCATGTTTCGGCCTTTAATGGGTTTTGTCAGAGAACCCTTAACTGCTTGTGTCAAGCAACACTTGGAGCGTTCTTCCTACAGCCGCGGCAACTTTCTGTAGCCTATCATTTGTTTCCCCTCCCAAGACCTGACCGGTGTAATAATATAATTAATGAGCTACGGAGAAAGTTAGTAAATAATGAGATAATGACGCGCCTTGATGTCGTCTTTTCAAACGAATTATCATGTGACGTAGTAGTGGCGCCAGATTAGGTTTGTTGTGTGTGAATGGAACGCGGAATTTCCAAAACACGCCGCCCCTACCGGATCTTGGGGGCTTGGTGGAATTATTGTTCACGCTTCGCCGAAACACATTTCATCGAATAAAGAGTGGGTTATGTAAAAGCAAAGAATGTAGAAGTAACAGTTATTTCTACAATCTTTGGTAAAATTGCTCTCTTACATTAAGCCCTTTTTCCACAGATCTAAGTCTGCTTATCCCACATCTCTGGCTAAATCAATGGTATCTTATGTATTCATGGTATTGAAAACTGTATTATATTATACATATCACGCCTATGTTGTGCATGCGCTATTCGTTCTATATAGCTGCATTTTTAGGTTTAATATGTCTTTGGCTGTTACATTAATACACCGACAGATGTGCTGGTTGAAGATACTACATTATCTTAGTGCATTAGTCACAAATGCTGTAGTACTTGATGTAACAGGAATGGTGTAGTGGGGGGTCGACTGTAGAGCTCTGTGGATGTACAGCGAATTAATGGTGGTTCCGGATGTGGAAAGACTAATAATAATAGTACCGCTGAAGTGGGCGATAACTGTATAATTAACCGAAAAGAAGAACACAAACCTTGACAGAAAGCCCTGTTAACATACATAACCCGGTGGTATCTTCCGCTCAACAGCTTTTAGTTGGATATTTGATGGGCAAATGTGAAACACATGTGAAATTTTTTGCTGCGGTTAAGTAGGAAAATACACATAATAATAATAATAATTATTATGGAGGTCATTTATAATTATATATCGCCTAATCCAAACACGTTCGCTCTAGACGCTTTCCAGGAAGTCTTGTTCTCTCGATTTTGCATCTCTCTCTCTCTCTCCCTCTCTCTCTCTCTCTCTCTCTCTCTCTCTCTCTCTCTCTCTCTCTCTCTCTCTCTCTCTCTCTCTCTCTCTCACTCTTTCTTTTCTCTCGCCCTCTCTTTCCCTCTCTCTCTCTCTCTCTCTCTCTCTCTCTCTCTCTCTCTCTCTCTCTCTCACCTTTTTCTCTCGCCCTTTCTCTCTCTACCTCTCTCTATCTCAGAGCAAATTATAACATGACAAAACAACACACAAAGCTTTCGAACATTTATTACAGCACAACTTGATGTTCTTTGTCAGTTTGGGATCACGGCGTTCCATTTGGCTAAAATACAAAAATACTGTACTATTCATTACAGCGAGACTCCGCGGAGCACCGCTATGTCTTCAGTGGGCATTGCGTCGTATAATGATGGGAAAAGCCGCTGTCGTTAGGGCACCGTGATATCATCACCAAGCCGAATAGTTGTGTTCACTGTTCATCCATAGCTTACCATGTATAATACATGTATTACGGTCCACCAACAAAGACGCAAAACATGTAAAAAAAAAAAAAAAACCTCTAGCTGTGGCTTACTAGGAAAATGCATGTTCTCACATTACAGCTTAACTTGTTGTTTTTGACTACTTTGGGGTCACTGGGTTCCATTTGAAAAAAAATAATAATATATATATGTTTACCATTCGTTAGATCGGAACTGCCAAACGAAGTTATGAAACGAAAGTTCAAGTGACAAAATATTTTCAAATTAAAATGTAATCGGCGAAACGGTACTTTTTCTTTCTAGAAACCACCAAGGGTGTCTGTTAGTCCATTTCAATAAAACTTGTCTTTGGTTGTTTGTCAGGCCGCTGCCACCCGACTTTTCACTCAACAAAGTATTTAAGACGATGGGCGTTACCCGCAGTGGGCAGATTTAGATCTATACAGTTTGTTTGTTTTTATTTCGTTTTCTTTTGTTTTGTTTTTTTCCCATTTCGGCCAGCGTTCCCACTGAACTACATTTACTTGGTGTTACTGGCTAAGGGTAGCCACACAAAGGCCACCGAATTCGGTCACCAAGCCCCTAGGCGCTTTAGGTGAGAAGAATTGCACTATATAATTTCAACAACTGCACATAGAGCCCACCTAGATTCGGTCCGTTTATGTAGTGCAATTCTTCTCACCTAAAGCGCTAGTGGCTCCGTGACCGAATTCGGTGGCCTTTGTGTGGCTACCCTAAGATGATTTTCTTTCCACACCGTTCACTAGTGGATATCTATGTTCCACACATTTTTTTTTCTAGTTTTTTTTTTTTTCCTGAAGGCCCTTAGTGAACCGAGTTATAAGTCTCTTTTGTCTGTTTTGTGGTCTAAGAAGTTTAACCGGGCCTCGCGTACCGGTGAGACTGAAAGAAATCTGTCGCGCCAGTTGATTCAAAGAACGTTCAACGGTCAAGCTGGGTGTTCATGTGTACGGGAATGTGGGGAAATCGGAAAACAAAAGACGGAAAGCAAAGAGAGTTCTTCCCACACAGTCCCCCATTCCTTTTTTCTATTCCTAAAAACCTACCAGTGTAAACAGGCCTTAATTACTAATCATGATGGAGGCATTTAATTCGTTATTAAATAAATATTATATGATATATATTCAAATAATATTATAGTACTTTAGAATACAAGTTGTGAGTTGTGAACTGTCGTGAGTTGTGAACTGCGCCTAACAGGCTGCGTTACAATTTGCTCTGAGATAGAGAGAGATAGAGAGAGTGAGAGAAAGAGGGTGAGAGAAAGAAAGAGAGAGGGGGAGAGATGCAAATCGAGAGAACAAGACTTTCTGTAAAGCGTCTAGAGCAAACTCGTTTGGATTAGGCGCTATATAAATTATCTTCATTATTGTTATTATTATTATTTAATGTAGCTTTTTCCATTTGTGGGAATTACACATCTGTGTTCAACTGGTAAAACTTACTCTAGATACATACGTTTGGGTTTATCACAAAGAACTTGCACGATTTATCTTGCAGGGGTCGGCCAGTATTCCTAACTACTGTGATAATAAAAACCTATTATTAGTTTTAAAGCTGTTTGCGGATGGGAAGGGGTTCCGGTGGATAAGCCAGTGCGGATAGGTGCGTCACGAAAAGAAAAAAAAAAGCCTGGGGAACACTGCGACACAAGCGTCACGTACACTCACGTACGCACTCACAGCTACACGCTTGCACGCACACACACACACTGACATACATAAGAACGCACACACGCGCAGTCACGCGTGGACGCAGCCGCGCAGTCAGGCAAATTTGAAAAGTGACTCTAAATTCTCCTGTCGCGCCAGTAATTAATTATTGCGAAAGCTTTCTATGTCAAGCAAGAGTTAACATAGAATTATCATTTATTATGACGTGTGCTGTATGTGGAGAGCATCGTAATTATAGTTTGTGGATCTACATTAATTCAACAGCCCCTTGTTTTGTTTAGTAGTTGTTAATGGAACAGGAAACTTTTTCCCAGTCCATCTGTACTGCCAATTCTGTCTTGATCTATCTATCTATCTATCTATCTATCTATCTATCTATCTATCTATCTATCTATCTATCTATCTATCGATCTGTCTGTCTGTCTGTCTGTCTGTCTGTCTGTCTGTCTGTCTGTCTGTCTGTCTGTCTATCTATCTATCTATCTGTCTATCTATCTATCTATCTGTCTGTCTGTCTTGTCTCTCTATCTATCTATCTATCTATCTGTCTGTCTGTCTGTCTGTCTGTCTGTCTGTCTATCTATCTGTCTGTCTGTCTGTCTGTCTGTCTATCTATCTGTCTATCTATCTATCTATCTATCTATCTATCTATCTGTCTGTCTTATCTATCCATCTATCTATCTATCTGTCTATGTCTGTCTGTCTGTCTGTCTGTCTGTCTGTCTGTCTGTCTATCTATCTATCTATCTATCTATCTATCTGTCTGTCTATCTATCTATCTATCTATCTATCTATCTATCTATCTATCTATGTCTGTCTGTCTGTCTGTCTGTCTGTCTGTCTATCTATCTATCTATCTATCTATCTTTCTATGTAGCTAGCTCGTTAGCTGCCTTCCTACCCGCCTGCCTGCTTAAACATGTGTCTGGCCACGTGTTTGCCTGCCTTTCTATCTGCATGTCTGTCCATGACCAAAGCCGGACTGTCTGATGATGAAATGAAATATTCTAGTTTCCACCTAGCAACGATCAGCTCCCGAGCACTGAAACATCGTGCAATGCAAAGCGGCCAAAAATTCTACGAACATTCTTTCAATCTGGTCAGACTGTCTGGGTGTAGTGTGACCTTAAATAAGAAGCAATGTCAGGCTGGAAAAGTGAATCTTTGTTTTCGTTTCAATTAGGTAATTACCCATGTTCAAATCACAATTATTTATTTGTTTTGCTGACTAAATAGTTTGAGTTTTGAACAATAACACACAGGCAAGTGGGTGGGTAGACTGAGAGTAATGGACCAGATGATAATCATGCACAAATTAATGAATTAGATTGAGATAACTAGGTTGAAAAATGAAAGAGGAATAAATCTGATAAAGTACATGCAGA
This sequence comes from Onchidella celtica, assembly GCA_963931925.1. NCBI lineage: Eukaryota > Metazoa > Mollusca > Gastropoda > Systellommatophora > Onchidiidae > Onchidella > Onchidella celtica. Next base: position 15,989,751 of record OZ007572.1, read on the forward strand.
GGGGGAGAGAGAGAAAGAGGAAATGGAGAGAGAGAACGAGGGAGAAAGGGAGAGGGAGGCTTAGAGAGAGAGAGAGAGCGAACGAGAGAAAAAGAAAGTGAAAGAAAGAGAGAGAGAGAGCAAGAAAGGATAGAGAGAGAAAGAAGAGAGAGAGAGAGAGAGACAAGATTAGAATCATTGTTAGACTCTCTCACGTTCATGAGGTAAAACCAAAAAGGGGTGGGGGGGGGGGAAGGCTATATCTACATTCTGCTGCCAATCCTCGGTCCCTAATCCCATTGGGCCAGAATACAGTTTTGGTTTTACCTTGGCCACCCGGCCCGAATAGGCATTTACTGAAAACTGTCTTTACTTTTTATTTTATTGTGATACACATTTCACTGACTTTAGGGTGAAAATATGAAATATTTGTTTGACCCGCACTGACGCCGCGCGATTGTGTTACTACGGCCTTGAAAAGCAACCCAAATCTTTACTGACGCTGATGTGTGGCCACGACAGTGCAACACCTTTCAATTCTTATCTTCAACAAAATACATGTAACACTCATGTACATTATAGATATTGTCAGAGTAACACTGCATTAAGTCTGAGATGATCTCTTCGGGTCAAGAATTTATTGCTCTTATAATCAAAATTAATCGTCGTCTGAGCTTATGCAAAGCAGCGTACGGTACCCTTCAAAATGGACCATAGTTTCGTGTCAGACAATGCAAAGCACATTTATGGAAGGGTGCCAAAACGAGAATTGTTAAATGCTTATGTAGCCGATTACTTCCTGGTATAATCGGTACAATGTATTCGGAAACCGAGGAATTTAATGCAAAATATTTCAAATTTCATAGGCCAGGAATTTCACAGACTCGCGGTGTTAATGAGGAGATAACGGACGACTCGTGAGTTTCAGGGTGGAAATATTAACAGCTTTGCTGTTGTTGTTGTTGTTGTTGTTGTTGTTGTTGTTGTTGTTGTTGTTTCATAATAAATGCAAGTAAGAGAAATAAAACAAATGATTAAGGTCAGACCAGCAGGAGCTCTGGGATTCCGAAACTGTAGTGTTTGTAAGAAGATTAGAAACTTTTCACAGGCAGACAGAAAGACAGACTGATAAACAGATACAAAAATAGATAGGCAGACAGAAAAACAGACAGGGGGCAGGCAGGAAGAGAGAGAAAGAAAGAAAGATAGATAGATAGATAAATAGATAGATAGATAGATAGAGAGAGAGAGAGAGAGAGATAGATAGTTGTGCAGATCATCTAGCGGCCACTGTGACATGATAATAAATAAATCCTCTCTAGGAGTGTGGTGTTCCTGAGACCCCGTGACGTACGGACTAAGGCCAGTAAACCTCTGGCAATAAAATCCTCCCCAGGACGAACGGGTAGGAATAGTAAAAATGCATGTGCATTGGTGAGCATGCGTGTGCACACTTTACAGTTATTAAACTATTGGAAGAATAGCAATGACTTCTTTGAGGAATACCTGGAATGTCAAGAAAAAAACTTCAGAAATATGGTAATTACAAACGTGTTTCATTGCTTCTGGGCCCATTAGACCCACGACGTACGGCGAACTTGACATTGTGATTAGCAGGGCTGAACATTTCTCTGTTACCTCAAATCCCCAGTAAACAAATTAAATTATCCGTCTGCTTATTGTCAGTGTCACACCTGCAGTTGTTTTGGTGTGGATTCAGGAATTCAAAAACTGTATTATCATTCAATCATTGCTTTATAGCCCCCCCCCCTCCCCCCACCTTCCCCTCACCCCTCACAAGTCTACGATCAGAGTGCCCTCATACAGATTCACGATTGTGCAACCTGTTTGCTGTTCCCACGCCGTGCCGCACTGCAAAATTCAATGGTTCTCACACTGGTAGTTTTAGGCTACAGTGGATTGTGGATTTCCACAAATCTTTGGCCTGCCACGCCTAAAGTAAAGTTACGTTTTCATGTGCACGGAAACTGAAATTGGAACGAAAACGAAAGAACATTGTCGTGTGTACGGAAAGGTCATTTCCATACACATGGAAACATTACTACTCGGTGGATTTTCCACGTCTCCGTTGCCGTTCCCTTTCCGTACACAAGAAAACACGGCTTAACTGAGCAGACACAGAAGTGCACACCATAATTTCCTGTTTTCTTATTAAATCCGGGAAGACCCTACTATACTAAGCCCAGTCAGACACAGTCAGCTTCTGTCACTATTTCTTGGGTGTACATTTTGCTGGCAGTAACTGGTTGTGACGTTTACGAGCTTAGGTCTATATATCCCTGAGACGTTTCTCACACAGGCCCCACTTGATAACGAGCGAAGAAGTTGACTTTCTAATTTCCTATGTAATTTGAGACATCGACTTACCAAGTTCTTAAAATGCCTTCAAATATTTTCTAAATGCTCAATCTAACGAACCCGAAGAATAATTCAAAGGAAACAGCTGTTACGTTTCTCTTATAGGTGGCAATTAATGATCATAATGTTATACTCGTAATCTATGATGTACTCATTATGTTTATGACCACTTTTTCCGTGACGATTTACAATTATTATTGATCAGTCATACGAAAGTTCTTCATGTATTTGTTTACCAGCCCAAACACAGATCAAAGATCCCTGATAACCTGACCATGTCACACCTTTACGATAGCGTTGTTCCCACTAACTAGTTGTTTAATAATAATAATAATACACAGTATTTATATAGTGCTTCATCCCGTTACCAATCAGGCTCTAAGCGCTTTACAACATTTATATAATACATGTATAATCGTACACACAATACACAGGCATACTCAGGAGAAAAGACTAGATCTACCACACTGTTGGCCGTGTGACCAGGACGAGTGGAAATCCTACCGGCATCTCTTTCCTTCCATAACATACCCGGTGGTTGTTGCATGCGTTGGTTGGTTATTCAGATGGTTTCTGTTTTTTATTGTTGTTGTTGTTGTTGTTGTCGTGAGGAAGGGCTTTAAAGGGGCGAAAGCTTTCGCTGTTCTGTTGTTGTTTCTTTTCCATTTCTCATTGTGTTGTGATGCATTGTAACGTTTCTTATCGTTTGTTTCAAATACTGAGATTTGCGACATACGATCTTGCCAAATTTTAACTTTCTTCCAAATCCTTTTGCGACTCTATATATTTTCTCTATCTATCTATCTATCTATCTATCTATCTATATCTATCATCTATCTATCTATCTATCTATCTATCTATCTATCTATCTATCTATCTATCTATCTATCTGTGAATATATTTTTCCAAATAAAGAGTGCATTTTTAGAACCGCTCCACTTAACACATTTCTGACGTGATTTCAAGATACATACAGTGAACAATGCGAGAGCCTCAGTAGCCCCTGGCAGCAGTGTATGTCTGTATGTCTGTATGTCTGCACACTCCGCCCCCGTCACTCTGTATCTATGTGTGTGTGTGTCTGTGGTGAGTGTTAGGCGGGGTCATCACACATGAAAATTAGGGGTGGATGTTTACGTTTTGCCGCGGAAGACGAGGTCAACCGGGTGCAGCGCCAGAGAGAGGGAGAGATCATGTGAACTGAAGTTTTGACATTGCTGGCCTCAATCTGATCACGTAATGGTACTAAAACTTTAGTCATATGATACATAAAGGGTTCAACTGTTACAAAACCATCAGTGACATTTTCTTATCAGTTTTCATAATATACAACTGTTACGTCATTGTTGTTGTTGTTGCAGGCTGCTAGATCTACGTTACTGCAGGCGGTTTGACACCACCAGGACAACCGAAAGCTCTACCGTCATCTCTTTCCTTCTATACTACAGCCGATATTACTGGCGTGCGGTAGTCGGTTGATTTGGTTGGTCGGTCGTTCGGCTGGTTGACAGAATTGTTGGTTGACTGGTTGGTTTGTGGTCGATTGGCTAGCTGGCTGGTTGGTTGGTTGGTTGATTGGTTGGCTGGCTGATTGGTTGGTTGCTTGGTTGGTCGGTCGGTCGGTCGGTCGGTCGGTACATCGATCGATTGATTGGTTGGCTGGTTGGCTGTGGTTAGTCTGAAGTGGGATGGAAAGGACAGTTTTTATTTCGAAACCAAAGTCAAGAAAGTTTACAATAAATCCGGCAGAAATTAGACAATCAGATACATGAACTAGATTTTTCTTTTTGTCAGGGCACGAAATACATATACACTCGAGCCAAAAAGTTAAGCAACCCTGGGTTGTTGCTTTTACAATCAATGAGAGACCCGTTTTCAAAACTTTAGTTTTTTTTGAATTACAACATGTGTCATTGTGAGATCTACTCACAGTACGCTTTGCAAGTGAATAGCGTTTTGTTTATTCAGGTGTACAGTTAAGAGGTCAAGCAATAGGCACATGCCATTTAGTAATGAAATTATTCTTGATTTAAAGAAATACAAATCTTGTTAGTGAAGGTTGCTTAACTTTTTGGCTCGAGTATAGTTGGAACGAAGAGTAGCGCACTGTCATGAACCTGTACATGTACTTATTTGTTTTCTCTTTTAATCTATCTTTCTCCTCCTCCTCCTCCTCCTTTTTCTTCTTCTATTCTTCCTCTTTACAAACCTTGGTGTATGATCTCACGGCTGTTGACACAGAATACCATTTCTGCTCTAGCACCACTCGGACAAACTACAGTAAATTCTTGCAGGAAAACCATTTAGAGCACGCCTGGTTAGGAATGGCGTAATTGGTGTCACAGTCTATCAAATTTCTTCGTCATTATTAGTTATGGATAGCAAATGGAACTGACTGTACTGAGTCCAGTCTTATTTTCTCTCAAATTTCGTGTGAGATGTAGACCATGGAGTGTAACTGGACCTTACGCTATGGCGAAGCTGAACCAAGTCTGTCTCACTAGTCACTAGTTCGGGCTCGTCATACCTGTACTGAATGAGTTGGCTGAAAGAGAGAGACCTCGCACCATTAAGACAAAACAGCTGTAAAAATGACCTGACTCAAATGCAACACAGAGTGTCAAAATGTTACTGATCGTGTTTTGTTGTTGTTGCTTCAAATTGCTATGACACTCGCTGCTGCTGCAGTCAACAAAGCGATATATAGATCTAATCCAATATGTCACAAAGCATGCATGTAGTATAAGGTAAGGTCTACCTTGCAAAGTAACTTTTATAATGCTTACTGCGCAATCAGTCAGCCCTGGTCATGTCTTTAAAGCCTTTTCAGATTCAAAAAATGAAAAAGGAAGTAAACTGATTCAGTCAGCTGATTCAGTACAGGAGCACTCTGACCTATATAATTATGTATTGCCTTCAAGGCCGTCTTAACGCATGGGTGCATTGGGCAGTTACCCGGGGACCCCAAGGGTTTAGAGTGCCCAATGCAGGCAAATTTACATTGGTTTTTGAAAGAGGGCGGAAAACCCCGCCTTGTTTTGTCCAAGAGCCCGTTATGCTGTTGAGACAGTCCTGGTTGCACTTGTCCAGCATGCCAGCATTCTCTCTTTCTCTTTAACAACATGTCCTGAACAGTAAACAAAATGACAGCTCAAAGTAGGTCAGCTTGATAAGAACAAAAATAAATTCGGAAACTTTCGGGGGAAATTTCGGCATACGCGAGAAAGGCCAATGGAGCAAAACGCCAGATCTCGAGTTCAGACCGAGGGTTTTCTGATTTGCTGAAGTGGAACCGTCCTTGACTTGATTTATTTGTATTGGTTAGAGAGATCGTTCATAATTTTTGTGTTGTTGTTCTTGTTGTTGCTGACGGAGCCTAGGTGTAGTTGCAGTTGCTGACGTGTGGTGTTAGTAATGCTATTAATATTATGTACATGTGGTGTTGTTGTTGTTTTTTAGGTCGTTTTTGTTGCTTGCACTTTTAGCTCTAGTTGGTTGTAGTAGCTGACGTTGTGATACTGATAGTTCATGCTGCTGCTGTTGTTGTCGCAATGTTGACGTTGTTGCTGGAGTAGTAGTGGTAGTGGTGGCCGTGGAGAAGCTGACTTCTGCTACTGGGTACAGTAGCCAGTATGTTACGCTGTCATTATCGTCACTGTAGATGGTGACGCTGAATGTTGGCAGTGTTGCTGTCGCTGCAGTATTCTTTGCTGGCAACGCTGCTGCTGCTGTTTCATGGAAATTTTACTGCAGTTTTTATTTTTAAAAAGGCACTGTACGCAAGAGAAACAAATGCAGTGTTTTAAATTTTCATGCTTAAAAGCTTATGTGCATATAAGGGAAGGGGGGGGGGAGGAGATTAAGCTCTGAAATGGTGGAAAATAAGATTTGGGGGGAGGGAGGAGGGCATGCGGTCTGCAAGTAGGTCAACCAATCAAAGCAAAGAGAATGGTGAGAGGTGAATGTGACTCAAAACAATAGGCTATGAGTCAATTTCACACGTAGATCTATTATGCCGAAGCGACAAGCTCAAAGAAAACTGTTTGTCTCCTTTCAAAGCGAAGTTACAGTCAAGGAACTTCGTTTATTGCTTACGCCTATCTACCTCAGCACGCAAGAGGTGTTCTGAGAAATGCTTTTCCCGATAAACAACAGTTGTCTAACGGTACGGACGTCCTTGCTTGTCCCCTGAGCTAAGAGGTATATTTACAGCTCCGTGTCCTTGCCAGACGTAAGGGTATGTTCTCTTCGTGATTCAACGGCAAATCTCACGCAGGGAACCGTGCTGTCACTAGTGACAGTCGTGGAGGTATTCGGGTGCTAAGCAAGGAATGACTTTGTGGTCTTGTGGTCTTGGATAGAAAGTGTTTTTGTTTGATTGACGTAAATTTTATCCATGTAGATTATATTGTGCAATAATGTTCGTCTTACTTAATTCGCGTCACGATCAAGACATGGGAGGATGAGCGGGGTTGGGGGAGGGGGGAGGGGGGAGGGGAGAAGTAGATGACAGAGAAGGAGGGGGGAAAATAAAAAGAAAGAACCTAAAGAAACAGAGAAGGGGAAGAGAAATGGAGAGAAAAAGAGAAGGGGAGAAAGAAATAAAAAGAAAGAGAGAAAGAGGGGCGGGGGTGGGGGCGGGGGGGGGGGAGAAATCAAAAGAGAGAGTGGGAGAGGAAGAGAGTGGAGGGGAGGACGAGAGGAGACTGAGAGAGAGAGAGAGAAAGAACAAACTTTTTCTCTACATTCAAGTTTAACTCAGAAGTTCTTGATTTGGTGAATAACCCTTCATACAACAGAATGCATCTTCTTCTATCTACAGTGTTTCTCTTTCCTCCTTTCTATAACATACATGAAATACACATCGACAACAAACATACCTCTGATGAGAGAGGTTCCAGGGTCGAATCCCGCTCTGGGCAACGTCCAACACGACTATTTTCTCTCAGTATTGTCCCCCCCCCCCACACCATCCCACACACACTCCCACAACCCAGACCCTTTAACCCCCATGGTCCACCGATACGGCCATGTTGGTGCCTCCTATATCCCCGTTTCGAATTCCACCTCACACTTCACGTGTGCCGTACGTCATGGGTCTAGCGGACCCACAAGCGATTAAAAACGTTTGAATTTTATTTTATTTCTCTGATTATTTTTTTCTTGAAATTCGAGATATTGCTCAATGAAGTCATTGCCAATCTACCCGTAGTTTCACAATTTTAAAACATGCACTTGCATGCTCACATGCATTTTTACTATTCCTACCCGTAAGTCCCGGCGTCTCATAAACTCCATATTTTTAAAGAGTACGTACGTATGTACTTCATTGTGGGATTTTATGGTCATACCCTGAGTCACACGTCTTGGGGTTTCAGATGCACCACACTGCTAAAGAGGATTTTATTGTTATGAAAAGAAAATAATAGAAGGAAAAAAAAAACAACCATTTACGTCTTTCTTTCATCCACAGAGACAAGACAAAACATGAACTGCACCAGTTACCTGGGCGTAACAGCCACTAACAAGGAACCTGAAGAATGACTAGTATTATATTTTTTTTTTATAAACAGTGAGGTTAACTAGTAGATAGGCATATCAGTTACAGACCACAGGGGTAGACAGACAGGCTGACATATTACTGATAGAGGTGAGGGACGGGACAGATAGCGTCCAAGTTTTTAACGACCACACTGAGGATTCCAGCAATGGAATCCACAAAGCGTCAGACCTGTCCCTTGCTGGGGTGTCTTGGTGCATGGGGTATAACGATTCCTTTCTTCATTTTGAATTCGGTTTATTTGTTTGTTGGTGTTGTTGTTTTTTTTTTCGAGTTTCAAACTTTCGTGCCGTTGTCTTCAGTGACAGATAAAGAATCATGCTATTGCGTTTTACGTACCCCTCTTCGGTGCTGATAAAGGTCGACGAGGGTTTGTATGAATCATGAATGTTAACAGTGAAAAGGCTCTAACTCTCAACATTTGGAAAGAACTAACTGGGGGAGAGAACAAGGGTGGAGATGAGATAATGTGTGTGTGTTGTGGGTGGGGGGGGGTGTGAGAGAGAGAGCGCGTGTGTGTGTTCTTTTGATGAAATTTTGTCTGTTGTTTTTGTTTTTGTCGAAGGTCACATCCGTCATCGGCACAGTGAGGCTGTATCGGGGGCGAAGCTGGAGTCTTCATAGGCCGCCTTCAAATGAATACCTAAACACTGACAATACTGAGAGAAAATAGTCATGTTGGACGTTGCCCAGAGCGGGATTCGAACCTGGAACTTCTGCCATTAGAGTTCAACGCTCTAACCACTGGGTTGGCTGGTATAGATTTTGAGGGCCGTTATTCGGGGAACTTGATTTGGGGAGGGGGGGGGGAGACGGGACCGTTGTCATGAGTGCAATGACGTATTCAGGAGTATTGCAGTGAAAGGGATCTAAATGTGCAAGTGCCGTATGCCGGAGTTGAGCACATTCAGAGAACAAAGGGCAGAATGGCAATATCAGTCTATGGTTTGTGTCACTACAAGGGTGGCTGGTTATCAGCTCTGGCTGATATACTGCTGGAAACAAGGTAGACTGGGAGGCGAATGGGGGAAAAGAGGGACATTTCTTATTATAGAGGTGAAGAGATAATTTTACAAAAATGAAGAAGAAGGTGGGGGGTGGGGGTGGGGGGGAGGGGAGGAGGGCTGGAGAGAAGAATGCTCTGCAGGCACTGTCTTGTCTATAGGCGTCAAGAGGACAGGTTGAGGGGTAGGAGCTGGGGGCTAGGACAGTGGAAGATATTGAGTTCAATGACTCAATAAGGAACACGTGTGACATTAAAATCGTCAACGACATGAAGTTCACAAAACTCGGTAGGACTAGGGGACGTCTGGCTTGGGAATGTGTGCATTCCCGGATCTGACAGTGAAGAGGAAGTACGTTTGGTGGAGAGCTTTGAACCCTGCAACATTACTGTCTTGCAGAGTTTAGTCAAACAATCTCAAGCACTAAATGCCCTGCGAATATTAGCCCTGTGCCAGCTGATCAAAGCGTGCCTGATTGCATTCCGCTGACACATTTGTGACAGGGACTTCAGAAAAGTGGTAACGTCTATAGATTAAATTAAAAAAAGAAAAGAAATAGGGAAACTTTGCAAATCCTCCGAAAATAAGGAGGAAATGCATTGCTGCAAGACCTGAGAGACCCAGAACAGTGAGAAGAAAAGTTAAACCGGATGTGAGAGCCAAGTATTTGTCCAAGGCTCCAATAGCTCAGAAATTCCTACAATCCAAATACCGGCCATGTCTCCATGAGGTTTTAGTTAATGTCAAGCAACGATGATCGTAGTCAAACATCGAGACGGGTGACACGCGGGTGACCAGGGGCCAGAGATTCGAATGTTGGTGCCACCCAATGAACTGCGAGAGAGTTCCGAATTTTGAGTTTGAGTTAGGGTTTTACGGCGAGTCGGCACGATTACGGTCACTTTGCGCTTTTCACGGGCAATTTGTGTTCCTAATGTTTGGTATTCACTGCTTCATCGATTTGATTTTCACTATTTAATTCTATTGTGAAATTTAAATTAATGAAGCTGTGGATACCAAACATAAGTAAAGTATCCAAAAAGACTGTGAAAGGCGCACAGCAGCCGATATCGTGCCCCCGCGCTGAAAAACCCGAACTCAAAGTCAAACTCTTCCCCCAGAAGAATCTGATCTCCTGTAGGCGCGTTTTTCCTAAATTTTCATTTTTATTTTTACCTGTTAACATGTTCTCCCCCCCCCCCCCCCCCCAGCCAAAATGACATATTTCTGACAGTTGCACTTTTATCACACATTTCCAAATTCCGACATCACCAAGATCCTACCTGCCCACGATCTGCAATGATACACCATGTTTATGAACCAGACAAAATTTAAACAATGATCTGTAATGATGATATTACATACGCCCATAAAACAGACAGATAACATAATAGCTCCCAGGGTATGACATATGTTGGGCATTTTGCCATTTTAGCAAGGAAATAACTGCTAATGTATAGAGTGCGCCTGCACTGAAGGCTAGTGACACGTCGAGTCAACTCTGGTTTACGTCGGTTTTAACACAAACTACTGAGTTTTGAATTTGGATTTGCAAAAGCATGTCGACACGATAGCAGATCATGTTATGCCATGAAGAACCAAGACGGTAGGCAAAATACAACAAAATGATAGAACAGAGGGAGATCCAGCTGCGAGAAGCGCCCGACAAACACTCGCAATCAACTCGGGAGATGGACTTGACGTCAGCTCACTTGTGCGTAAGGTCCCTGTAGTAAATCGATTCAGTACGCTATGGGCCCAAGAACATTACTCGCAGTTGAGGAAAAAAACAACAACTGCACCATGTTAAATTTACAGTCTTAGTTGGTGTAATCAGAAACTGATAAGGGAATACTTGCAATATCTCTGTAAACATTTTTTAAAAATGTGGTCTGGCTGGTTAGAATCTCGTAAACTGTCTGGTACTGGTAGCTGCAGGTACAATATAGTTGTATAGTCAGTGTGTATGCTTGTGGCTAAGGTCTTGATTTTCTGAACATATTTTCCTCCCTTTTTATTGGATAGAAAAGCAGGGTATCGAGATAATGTCAGCGAATCTTTTCCTGTTGTACCAAGTTCTCTCTCTCTCTCTCTCTCTCTGTGTGTGTGTGTGTCTCTCCATCTCTCTCTCTTTCTATCTCTCTCACGTTCTTTTGACTCACTATTCTCTCTCGGCTCCTTTCACACTCTTTCTTTCTCTCCTCGTTCTTTTGTTTCTCTCTTCTATCTGTTTCGCTTTCCACTCTTTCTCTCTCACTCACTCTCTCTCCTCTTTCGCTATCTCTCCCTCTTTTCTTCCCCCTCTCTTTCCTCTTCTCTCTCTCTCTCCACGTCCGTCTTCCCCAGCTCTCTCCTGTCCTCTTTCTCTCTCTCTGTCCCTCTCTCTCTCTCTCTCTCTCTCTCTCTCTCTCTCTCTCTCTCTCTCTCCCAGTCCTTGCTAGAACTAGAAGAGATGAAACAGAGAAGAAACTCACTACACAAAACAGAAGACATTTAATATTCCTACAATCCACTGCCTTGTCCTTTCATTTCATTTCCTTCGTTTCCTGTTCAAAAATACATGCGAAACTAGATCAATAGACAAAACAAACAACACACACACACACACAAAAAAAGTAAAAATATTTTGAAACACTAAAGAAAACTGCACGTGCATGTCACACCACTCTGTCGTCTTGACCTAGACATCTGAACGATTGCGCAAGTCCGGAAATGAAACGGAAGTTATGATTCCAGACAACAACACGTCTGGTGTTCAAAACATGATTCACATAGAAAACTTCACATTGCAGTTTCGTGTGTTTTTTTCATTCCAGTCTCGCCACTTGTCGATCACGTGCATGGCATTGAATGATTTTTTTGTTGGCGTTCCGTTTCGTTATTTGTTTTGCCTGCTGGAATTAATTTTGTTTTCTTCACATTTTGTAGCTAGGGTTTTCACATTTCGATTTTAAATTCTGAAGTGGAAAGATAAACGTAGAAACTTAACTGGGGTCTGTACCAGAGCAGTCTTAATGCATGAACACACAGGGCAGTTGCACAGGGGCCACAAGGGTTTAGGGGGCCGCATGCATGCACATTTACATTGGCTTTTGAAGCGTGGAAGAAAATCCAGCGCATTGCAAAAGAATCTGCACAGGGACGCCATACTGATGTGAAGACGGCAGTGTTTGGAACATGCTGTTGCATGAACACGTGCTGACACCTTCCAGTAAATCTGACAAGTTTGTGACAGCAGTTTCGGAGGGTTCAAACCTGATCTTAGTCGACTGGCCGTTTATATTAATTATTATATATATGAAATATCCAAGCCAGGAAGCCTAGGGAAACCCCTAGGGTAAAATTGACGCCAAGTTCGCACATACGAATATCATCTTTCCTACGTAGATCCGCCTGTTATGACATCGCTCCGACGTCAGTTTGATGAAGGAAAACCGCCCCTAACGTGACCTTACCAATCTTACGGAAATCCCGTCCAAATCTATGATTGATGTAGGGGTGCCGGCTGCGATAAGTCGCCGTTGTATTGGATTTTGTTTTGTCTTTGTTAAGGCAATGTCACCTAAACACTGCATGGACTTTAATATACAGATCTTAGGAAACACAGAATGTTCAGTGTCCTGATCTGCCTTCAAAGTACATTACCGTTGTTTTTATGTAGCTAGCAATACTCATTCGGGTAATGATACTGGTAGAATTTGTTGTTGTTATTGTTGTTGTTGTTGTTGTTGTTGTCGTTGTTGTTGGTTTTAGACAGTGTAAACTTAACACTTATAAGATATCAGGGGCGGACAGATAGACAGACAGACAGACAGACAGACAGATAGACAGACAGACAGATAGATAGATAGATAGATAGATAGATAGATAGATAGATAGATAGATAGATAGATAGATAGATAGATAGATAGATAGATAGATAGATAGATAGACAATCACACAGACCAAAGTGACGTGAAGTATCATTCAAATGCTCACAGTAAGAAGAAAATTGACGTGTTTGCCACGCCTAGACTGATGTGATATTCAAAATATGCGATGGGCCGTATTGATACGGGGCTATGCACTGAAAAGGAATACTGGCACGCGTATCGGGCAATATCCAAATCACGTTTTTATGCAAGTGTCACTCCTCCATTCATGCTGGAAAGTGCTAGGCGTCAGGCTGCCGTGATGTATGGGGGTGCATCATAACGACATAAAGTGCACCATTCATAAGTTCCTGTCTAATATCTAGTCCATCTTCAGTGTGTAAAAGTCAGGCATTATATGACGAGCAATTTATCAAATTACGTGCAAGTGCACGAAAGTTAGCTTTATAAAAGACGCCAAATCCGAAACCGTTCAATACTGTTCTTTGTTCTTTTTGGCTTTGCTGCCCCATCCCGCATGCGCGTGATTTTTTTTTCGTACTCACTTTGCCAAATTCAGGAGCGGAGCAGCAACACAGCCCCAAACACAGGTCATCGGCTGAGGGATTTCCCGTCCTACCGAACACTGCCATGGGTGCTGCAATCTCTGGACTGTGCACCCTAACCCTAACCCTATCCCTAAAATGACTCTGAAAATGGCCGAAAATCCCTGTAATATGCTGGAGCCGTTGCTGCCACGCTCCTGGATTTGATAAAGTGAGTACGAAAGAAAAAAAAATCACGCATCCTGGATCCCCCCCCCCCCTACCCCTTTTTTTTTCCCCTCCGTTCGTGCAGATCTGAAATTCCAATGTGTAAGAATAATGTGACACATGGGTCAGTGAGTTATGCCTAGCCTGAAGATTAGTTTAGTTCCCTTGGGGTTACATCTACTTAATGGATAGTACAGCGGAAATTACAAAATGATTGTCTCTATAATTAACATAATATATTTAAGCAGATTACATTGTTTCATGCATGAAGAGTCAGTACTGATATCCTTCAGCATCTACCAAAACAAGATGAAGTGTTAAGTTGAGGAAGTTCCATGACTGAAAAATAGAAGAACAGATGAACGTATTGATGAGATTAATATAAAAAGGGTAATAGTCTCTCTCTCTCTCTCTCTCTCTCTCTCTCTCTCTCTCTCTCTCTCTCTTTCACACACACACACACACACACACACACACACGCACTCGCTTTCACTCTCTATCCCTCTCTTCTCTTTCGCTCTCTCCCTCTCTCTTCTCTGTCACTCTCTCTCTTCTTTGTCACTTTCTCTCTCTTCTCCGTCACTCCTTCTCTCTCTCTCTCTCTCTCTCTCTCTCTCTCTCTCTCTCTCTCTCTCTCTCTCTCTCTCTCTCTCTCTCTCTCTCTCTCTCCAATCGAACTTGAGTGTGAATACCTTGCCTGCATGTGCCAGTCTTCCTAAAGAAACAAAACCATACAAACAAAACTATGCAGGCAAAGAGTTAATTTTCAAGGCAAAAATATTCTACTCCTTGAGTCACATACAAAAAGTATCCTAGTTTAAGTTGTTTTGATCAGCATGATAACAATAATACATAATAGAACAGGGTGTCTCAAAAAACATACAGGAACTGCTTAACATTATTTGCAACTCTATTCAACTGCGTTGTCATCAAGTGTCTAGCCTGGACCGGCCATCCATTTGAACACCCTGCGATAGCTTAAAAATTTACACATCTGTCCGCTTTAATTTGAATTATAAATCTTGGATTCTTACTCGTCATCGTATTGATAAATATTCAAAGAGTGTATAAACTTTTCTGAGACGCCCTGTGTGCAAATTCTGACACTCTCAATGAAGAAAAACACTTCTCAAGAAGATGGACTGGGAGTCATGAAATATTCAATTAAATTCCACCCATAAAAAGTATGGGGTGGGTTGTTTGTTTTTTTTTTGCTGTATCCATGCTTTTTCTGCCCCAGGGCTTCCCAATTCAACCGTATCCGGTCGTTGCCTCTTGCGGAGAGGATCTTCACCTTTTTCCGGATGAAAGACATGAATAGGAAGCTTATGAAAACTATTTATGTTTAATAAAGTAGGCCTACCATCTCATACAACTGTACCCAATGGCATATTTTGGGTCTACATAGTTACATAATTGCCGTGGTATGGAAGAAGACAGTATGAGCCAAAAACAGAATTTGTTCGGAATATTTTTGCCATGAAGTACAATACCGTCCTCTCTGTGATTTCTTCTAGTTCTAGTGAGGTCTGCAAATTGAGTTCTTCTTTGTGTCAATATGAATGTAGATCTTAGTGATATTTCTATGTATAGTAAATTTACGGGGAAAAGATGGGGGAAGGGGGGCGGGAAGATGGGGGAAGGGGGGGGGGGGAATTGAAGAATAGTGATTGTTGCTGCATTTATTGATCAAGTTGCATGTTATCTCTATATTATATTTTGGTAACTCGAAACTTTGGTCACCTAAGGCTCAGGAACCGCATCACACTCAAGGCTTCAAACTTTGCACAACAGCATATTATCAATGCGAAATTAACATGGGCTATATTAGAAATTATGAAATGTTCAGGCTTCTACGTTTCATTTTTCATTGTTTCGCCATCATTTAGATCTATTTCGAGTCATGGATCGCCATTTTTAAGATTAGTACCGTGACGCAGTTCCCCTCATCGTTCATTCCCTGAAAGAAGCAAATTGTGGATTAACGAAAACATGGATCGCCCGTAAACTTTACCGAAAAAGGGTAAACAAACTCCAGTCCAGAGTAGGCGCGGAATCCGAGTCGATACTGATTCTGTTATTGTATTTTTTTTGTCTGTGGCAGGAACTTTACTTTGTATACTAGATCTAGATCATTATAAGTAATAAAGATATTTCTCCCGGGCAGGTCCGGGTAACTCAGCTAGTTGTATTATAAAAGTATAACTTGTCCTAGGCAGGAAATTGGGTTTCACTCTCAGCATAAGGGCACTAAAGACCTTTTCGAGACAAGAAAAGCCTGTGGAGTATTATGCTAAAAGTTTAAGAACCGCTTATTCGGGCGTATGATTAAAATCTGACTCAGATTTGATAAGGAGCTTGATGCAGTTAGGTTATTCAACTGTTCAACATCCCAAACGTTACAAGAATGCAAAAAATTAACTTGTAATGTTTACAGAGGGAAACAAAATGTAGTTTTGTTGAGTATAATGGTCTCCTCGTGTAAATCAAAGACCCGTTAATGACCGCGGAGCTTGTGACAGTGTCATACGAGATGTATCGTGAAAACGGTAGCTGCTTAAAGAAGAAAATCGGATAATGGGAATGGAATTGGTTGACAGATCGCCCTTTCGGTGCAGGAAGTTAGTACTTAGTCGGTCCTAGGGTTGTAGGGCTTGGTTCAGGTAAAGAGAATAAATTACGGTAGATAGTTGATGTGAAGTAGATGGGTTATATGTAAAAGTATACAATGATGGATTCTTAGATAGATAGATAGATAGATAGATAGATAGATAGATAGATAGATAGATAGATAGATAGATAGATAGATAGACAGACAGATAGATAGATAGATAGATAGATAGATAGATAGATAGATAGATAGATGGGTGCTCTCTCTCTCTCTCTCACTCTCTCTCTCTCCCTCTCTCTCTGTACCTATCTATCTATCTATCTATCTATCTATCTATCTATCTATCTATCTATCTATCTATCTGTCTGTTTCTCAACAAGAAAAAAAAAATAATTAGCAAAGCAGAAAACTCAAAGAGAAACAAAACTAAAACCAGGAGTTAATAATTTTGCTGCATTACTGAATCAGATCTTCCACAACATCAGAATTCTAACATGTCTGTAGGTTACACTCTTGTTTAATCGGGTAGTTCGGTTTGTCAGCACATAAACGTGACACGATGTCGGCCCCTCAGTAAAGCGGGACCCAGCCATGAAAGACCAAGTAACAACCAGGCAGGGGGACGCAATAGTGCAGTTCCCACGGGTAGCAGTAAATATAGCCTGATGACGAATGAAGGCAGAGACACTCAGACCTCGGGTGTGAGAAATAGCAGACTGGCTGGGATATGGGGTGGGGGTTGATTGGGTGGGGGGGGGTGGAGGGGGTTGAAGAGAGAGCGAGAGAAAGTGAAATGGGAGAGGAGAGAAGGAAAGTAAAAGGAAGGGGGTGAGGAGAGAAAGAAAGAAAATAGGAGGGGGGGGGGCATGGAAATGACGATGAGAGGAGAGACAGAAAGTGTGTGGGGGGGGGGGGGGAGTGTGTGAGGGAAGGAGGAGAGAAAGAAAGAAAATAGGAGGGGGGGGCATGGAAATGACGATGGGAGGAGAGGAGAGACAGAAAGTGTTGGGGGGGGGGGGGAGTGTGTGAGGGAAGGAGGAGAGAAAGAAAGAAAATAGGAGGGGGGGGGCATGGAAATGACGATGGGAGGAGAGGAGAGACAGAAAGTGTTGGGGGGGGGGGAGTGTGTGAGGGAAGGAGGAGAGAAAGAAAGAAAATAGGAGGGGGGGGGCATGGAAATGACGATGGGAGGAGAGGAGAGACAGAAAGTGTGTGTGTGTGTGGTGGGGGGGAGTGTGTGAGGGAAGGAGGAGAGAAAGAAAGAAAGTAGGAGGGGAGACAAAGAAATGACGATGAGAGGAGAGACAGAAAGTGTGTGTGTGTTGGGGGGGGGGAGTGTGTGAGGGAAGGAGGAGAGAAAGAAAGTAGGAGGGGGAGGGGAGACAAGGAAATGACGATGAGAGGAGAGACAGAAAGTGTGTGTTGGGGGGGGGAGTGTGTGAGGGAAGGAGGAGAGAAAGAAAGTAGGAGGGGGGGAGACAAGGAAATGACGATGAGAGAAGAGACAGAAAGTGTGTGTTGGGGGGGGGGGGGGAGTGTGTGAGGGAAGGAGGAGAGAAAGAAAGTAGGAGGGGGGGAGACAAGGAAATGACGATGAGAGGAGAGACAGAAAGTGTGTGGGGGGGGGGGGGTTTGGGTGGGGGGGGGGAGAATGTGTGTGAGGAAAGGAGGAGAGAAAGAAAGTAGGAGGGGGGGGGAGACAAGGAAATGACGATGGGATTAGAGACAGAAAGTGTGTGTTGGGTGGGGGGGGGGGGGAGAATGTGCGTGAGGAAAGGAGGAGAGAAAGAAAGTGGATGAGAGGAGAGAAAGAAGGTGAAGAGGTCGGGGGTGAGATGAGAAGGAGAGAGGTGGCAGGAGAGGCCATAGACAGGCATGACACTTCAGACTTTGTTTATTAATATTCAGGGTGGGGAATCAGGGGGGGGGGGAGGAGGATTAGAAAGATCAGATAGAGAGAATAATATAAGCCATAGAATTGAGGTTGAGGTGGAGTGTGTGTGTGTGTGGGGGG
The DNA here is from genome assembly GCA_963931925.1 of Onchidella celtica. NCBI lineage: Eukaryota > Metazoa > Mollusca > Gastropoda > Systellommatophora > Onchidiidae > Onchidella > Onchidella celtica. The sequence continues at coordinate 16,007,922 of OZ007572.1, forward strand.
GGGGAGGGGGTATTATTATGTGGCTGGAATGTGTGCAGAGTCGTCGAGAGGGGTGGGGGCGGGGGGAGGGTCAAACGGACATTGCGGGGGTGTGGGAAAGAAAACTGTGAGCAGAAACTGTGCGCTTGTTGCAATGTGGTTTGAGCTACAGGTGGTATGCAATTCTGCGTGTGTGTGTGTGTTTGCAAGTGTGTGTGTGTGTGTGTGTGCTGCATGCAAATGTGTGTGCGTGTGCAATAGTGTCTGTATGTGTGTGTGATAATATGTGTGTGTGTGTACATGCATCGTGTGTGGAGGGAGAGAATGATGACATCATACATGATATAGACGATGATAGAACTATATCAGCATGGAAATATTATATGCAATGGATAACAATTTGTAGCAGTGAGTGTTACAACATCAAAATAATTATTGATCAACGGTGTCGTTTGTACACAAATTTTCCAAACCCTACACGATACTATGGATTGATAAATCTCTCTGTCTCTCTTTCCTTCTCTCTGTGTCTGTATCTATTTTTAGGTGCCTCTCTCTCTCTCTCTCTCTCCATCTATCTATCTATCCCTCAATCTCTCTCTCTCTCTCTTTCTCTATCTCCCTCTTTCTCTTTCTCTCTCTCTCTTTCTTTCTTTCTCTCTCTCTCTCCATCTACCTATCTATCCCTCAATCTCTCTTTCTCTCTCTCTCTCTCTTTCTCTCCATCTATCTATCTATCCCTCAATCTCTCTCTTTCTCTCTCTCTCTCCTTATCTCTCTCTCTCTCTTTCCCTCTCCCTCTCTCTTTCTCTCTCTCTCTCTCTCTCTTTCTCTCTCTCTCTCCATCTATCTATCCCTCAATCTCTCTTTCTCTCTCTCTCTCTCTCTTTCTCTCTCTCTCCATCTATCTATCTATCCCTCAATCTCTCTTTCTCTCTCTCTCTCTCTCTTTCTCTCTCTCTCTCTCCATCTATCTATCTATCCCTCAATCTCTCTCTTTCTCTCTCTCTCTCCATCTATCTATCCATCCCTCAATCTCTCTCTTTCTCTCTCCTCTCTCTCTCTCTCTCTCTCTCTCTCTCTCTCTCTCTCTCTCTATCTCTCTCTCTCTCTCTCTCTCTCTCCTCTCTCTCTCTCTCTCTCTCTCTCTCTCTCTCTCTTCCAGCTTTGATTCTTGTAATGCAAGAAGATTGAACTGCATATTGTCTAAAACAAAACACCGCAAAGAGAGATGAAGCAAGCTAACTGCAAAGTTCCAGATCCGTACAACACAACCAAAGCGTGACAATCGAATTATTATCAAAGACACAGTCATATCACTCTGCCCCTGTGTATGTTGGTATGTACGCCCGGACGCCCAATTCTATGTGTCACACAACAACAATAACCACAACAACATCAGGAGATTATGACTCAGAACTGTGACTTCTCAAATGTAGAACTTTACCCAAAAACAAATGACGCAAGGCCACGGTGAATTGGGGCGTTCAATTGAACACTGAACGCTCTAGTAAATGACCTGTATCTCAAAGTTACACTTGAGCAAATCACAACATGGCAGATACGTACACTGAAACAGTTTCATCATTCCTGGCAGTATCGTGATAAAAATAGCAACAATGCGGTTTTGTTTCGGGGAAGATATGGGCGTGACAGTTCCCATTTTGGATGATATTTTGCTTGACCCCAAGCCTTGAAAACAAACCACTTTCTGTTTTGTAGGGCGTAAATGTCTAGAGCAGTGGTTCTCGACCTTTTTTGTTCCACGCCCCACTTCAGTTTGAAAAAAAAAAAATACGCGCCCGAAAATGATTGGACAAAGCTGGCATAGTGTATATAAAAAAAAATTAAGTAATTATATAAACAAGGAAACCCCCAATACAACATAAACAATAACAGTTTATCTATACAATTAAGTTAGAATGCACTATGATGAAAAACCGTAACGCCCCATTCTGAAGTCCCACACCTCACCAAAACATTGCCACGCCTCAACTTGAGAAACTCTGGTCTGAACTTTTTGAAAACAAACTATTGTTTGTTCTGAAGTCGTAAATGTCTCTTTTGTGATCGCGATGTACGCAGACAGACAGACAGACGAACGCAAGAGAGAATGTGGAAGACCCCCCCCCCCCCCACCCCCCAGTTTTTCTGTGGTTTTTATGATATTTCGTCAATTTCTTACTACTGGTCGCATACCTAGACGGCTTAGTCTTTGTGCTGTATTTGTGCTTCTCTGTTCTTTCCTTTTATTTTGATAGTTAAATCTTTTATTGTTCGATTGTTTTTGTTGCTTTTTTTTCACTTGAATAAGACGAAAGCCGAAAATTTGTGTATTTTCTATTTTCTCTTTAGTTTGCTTTGTATTGTTTGGGTTTTATTTCTCACGCAGGGTTTCGCTATATACAACCTTTTCTTTTCACCCAATTTTGACTTTGCTTATAGCCCTGCTGCGACCCCACAGTTTTTGTGTGGTTTTTATAATATTTTGTGGAACAACTCAGTCAAAAATAGAAATGCGAGACTGCTTCCCGTGGCCATGAATACTTTTCTATCTAAGTATGATTATATGCGCAGAAAGACAAAAAGCAAAATGATACTTACGTCAGAATAAAACAAACAAAACAAAATCTACCAACTTTAGTATTTGAACAGCGGGAAAACCCAGTATTTTCACACTTATTTGAAAATGGCCGGGGCTCATTTTGCTTTTAAGCTCTTTATCCAGAATTGTGCAAAAATTGTCGATCAAAGAGATTGTTACGAGTTGGGGTTATGCCCGGGTGTTACGGGGATGGTTATATTATAAAATTATGTGTTCGACTGCATTTTGATCTATCGAGAGGTTTTACAAATTACTCTGCCATACCATGCCACATACACTAATAACAATTTCGAGTAAGTTATATCAAGGACCTTGTAGGGCCACAAATTTATTACTTTAAGTTCCTAACAATTTCGTCTATCGTTTACATATTAAAAGGACAACATCAGCAGCATCAAATGAAAATACTATAATACATAACTAGAAGTCTCCTCTAGATTCTTAAGAGATTATATCATATTAACTCATTCACAATTTACTTATTACTTATTTATCTTCAGAAATATAGTCTGCCTACTATCTCACAAATAATAATGTTCTGATGTCTCAGACGACAATGTAACTCAGTTAATTGCTTATAAAGGATCAAACCGTCAAGACACACTGACGTAGTTAAGATAGATCTAGATCTGCTCTAGGATGGGCTGGCAATCCCCAGCCTCATCCAGACACATCAATTACAATTTACAAATGTGTATACCAGACACTCATTCTAGATCTAGTTGCAAGTAAAAAACATTGTAATCTTGCATCCTTTGGTAGTACTTCTACTGGAAAATTAGGGTCAGATTCACATTCATCGTCGAATCTCTGTGTCGAAACTTACGATTAGTCCCTGATACGAAATCAGGGAATAGAAGGAAATAGCTGTGGATAATTCCATTGTCTATCAAGGACATAGACATGTCTTTAACAATCTTATGATTCTCTCAGGCCGAATCTTAAGCCGACGCCCTCGCAGATGGAAACGTCTGCATGGAGTGCAGAAACCTAAAGATGGCTCCGCTTATATCTTCTGCAATCCCCAGCGACCTGCTCAAATTTGATTGGTGCATCCATTTCGAGCTCAGCTCGCAGTCTATTAATAGTAACAGACAAAGTCAACTTAGGATGTCAAAAGCTTTCGCAAAGTCTCTTCACCCTCTACGTTTTATGTACGAATTTATTCACTCCTTATTCGCCCCGTCTTTCCTTGCTAAAGTACACCCAAACCACGGGGTCGAAAACTGCACCGTCACTGTTAATTTATCCATTCGTTCTATCTTGCCCCACCTTCTTTCCATCCCCAAGAAAAAGCGTTACAAAAACAAACTGTCCACGGGAACAGCTCAAGGACATTTGCACTGGCCAAAATCAATGATGCCATGACATAAACAAACCGTGACCCAGCACAACAATTCTAGTCCTAACCCTGACAGAGATCAATACGATCGATTTCTAACAGTTCATTCTTTGATCTTCTCTTCTATCATCGGTAATAGTAGCAACAGTCGCCGTCGTGTCTGGCATAATACAACTGAAGTATAAGCTTTTCCTTTGAATATTCCAGCCCCTGTTTGTTACATTTATAATTCCTTTTAAACTTTTTTCCAGACATATATTTCTCAACGTTGCAAAGATATACATATAGACAGATAGATAGACAGATTACAGATATAGATAGTGATATGCAAGCAGTACTACATTCTTTTGTTCTCCCCTATTATGATGATCGGATGGATGCACGGTAAGCGTGCAAAACCTTTCTTCTTTTTACCTGCGCTGCAACGGCTGTCCTTTTGGTTTTTTTTCCAAAAAGTAATTCTGTATTTATACGTGTGTGTGTCTGTGTGTTTTATTATTATTATTTTGTTGTTGGTGCAGAAATATTACAAGATGGATGGATGTATCAGGACTGCATTATTCACATATTCAAGGTGACCAAAAAAGAGTTTAGCCAACGTCCAGCCAAGTCAAATAAGCAGAAAGACTTAATTGATTACACAGGTGTCTCTGAATGGGCTCGTATTCAAGTTTGTTCTACCCAGTGGGTGATAAAGGTCTCTGAAATAAAATGGTCAGTCTGAATGGGTGAATAGAAAAATTGCCGCTGCAGCTTTTGCCGAGATTGGACGTAAAACTGGTTTGCCATAGTAATTGGTCCCAATTTCCAAACAATTAACGACGCTGTCACCAATCTTGTTCTGTTTGTACTGCCATAGACAACATTCACACGAGAGCACAAAGAGAAACAAAGGTCTTCAGATGACGAGAGCCACAATTCAACCCTGAGTTCTTTTGCAGTTTGTAACTGTTCCATGTTCTCGGTAAATTGGGCCATAACATCCAACCTGTGAGTGTTCCGTTCTGCATGTCTAATGAGCGAGATGGTATTGACTACAAGGAGGAATATAATTTGGATGGCTCAGTTTGTCATAAAATGATACTTGCAAATCGACGACATGCTTGTTTTATTGTGAAGTTGACGCGTTATAGTGGTTGGTCTGGTTTGGTTCGTATTAACGACAGATATTATACCAGTGAAACATTTCTCATTGTCATGGATTTTACAAAAACGTATATAAATATATACATTTCACTAGACATACATTGTCCAGGCATGAGAAGTACCCGCCTGTATGACGTCACCGCTCCTCATGACTGTAGTGACTCAAGAATTCGAAAATTCTATTTTAATATAATGTTCAACTACATTCAAAACTGCATCGAATGATCTTGGGCTGGGCTCCTGAGCAGAAAAATAATCGAATAGCAAACTTTCAAGTAGTCATCGTCACCAGTTGTGCTAGAATAAAAGTTTGTTGTTTTTTGTTTTTTTTTGCTTCTGCTGAAAAGTAGTCAAAATCAATAACTTACAGTTTTAGGGAGGATTGTTGTTACTTGTACGTACGGTCCCCAAGTTTTGTTGCGCTAGGAGTACGTATATTAAAGCCTTTTGTGATTGCAGAGCTAGAGAGTTGCTCAGGAAATAGTACCAGCAATAGCTTTAATTAATTATTCTTTCAGATTCTCTTTTTGTTTTCCTCCTTTTTTGTTTCGGTTGAAAGAGTAAGGGCATTTAGGGATTCGATAAGACTTAGGGTTGAGGATAAGGACGGGGTTGGGGATAGGTACCTCTATGAAGGCGGCCCTAGCGCAAAAAGCATAGGAACCGTACGTACAAATAACTATAGCCTTTAGGGAACCGTGACGATGACATGTTTGTAATAGGAAGTTACGGTTACCTGAGAAAGAACTAGATCTAGGTTACTCGTGGGGGTGGAGAAGGGTTTCAAGAGGCGCCCATGGAATGACACTTCACAAATGTAACTTACCCAAACTACCAACATTTCGTTCACCTCCAAGTCAAAAACTGAGAACATGTAATGGTAACATAACTAAAAGCCAAGTCAAAAACTGAGATCATGACACCAGGTATTGTAATCTATACTATATATATTTGTGGACTTGAGATCTTTCGTTGCAAAAGGCTTCTGAACCACTCAACACTCAAGACTTCAAATTTTATATGGTGCATCAGAATGGATGTAAGAGTGCACAGTTTTTAATAGAAGTCTCAAATCGGTGTAGTTTTTTTTTTATTGGAAATTTATTGTTTCGCCATGATTTAGATCTATTTCGAGTCATGGTTCGCCATTTTAAGGTTTCGTTATCACTTCCTGCAATGTGTTCACTATCAAACACACTAACCAGGCAAATCATGCTATTGTACGGGATGCGCAGGGTGTCAACTCACAAAGGCAGAGCAGTAAGACTTATTTAAAAACAAACAGACAAAAATAAAATAAACAAATAGGAACAGGCAAGACGAAGCAGGTCCATAATAACCACCCAGAACTGAAACCAATATTCAAACCGATTTATCCCGGGCAGGGCCGGGGACCTCAGCTAGTTTAAACTAAAGTCATCCGTTCAACTAAAGTTCAGTTCAACTCTTGCCAAAGTTCAGGCCACTTAAATTTCACTTATGCCAACATTTAGATCTTTTATTCTAATTTTGATTTAAAAGGATCAAGATTTGCAAGACGAGTCTAGCATAACTTTCCTACACAAGATTTTGTGTAAAAGCGAGAACAATTTTCAGAAGGTTTTGGGGGCAGCAATGGGAGATGCGATGTCTAGTTGTTGACCCTATAGATGTCTATCTTGCGAAGCGGTCGGACAATAGTATAGGCAAAACGTCACTTAAATTGTTTAAACATCAAAGCCTCAGGGATAAGCGAGACCAAGGCTGGCGTAGGCCCCACACTGGCGGCTCGCCGCCTAATTAGTAATTATTATGCATCACTCTAAAACACTACTCACTGCCGCCACCGGCGCAGTACCTGGGCAGTGAGTAATGTTTTAGCGTATTGCATAATAAATAGGCAGCGAGCTACCAATCTGGGGCCTAAGGGTACCCACATAAAGGCCACCGAATTGTATCACCGAGCCACTAGGCGCTTTAGGTGAGAAGAATTGCACAATATAAACGGACCGAATCTAGGTGGGCTCTATGTGCAGTTGTTGAAATTATATAGTGCAATTCTTCTCACCTAAAGCGCCTAGTGGCTCGGTGACAGAATTCGGTGGCCTTTATGTGGGTATCCTAAGTCAGCCTTAAGCTGTGTTTTCATGTGTACGGAAACGGAAACGGCGACGTAAATGTGAAAAACCCGTCAGGTAGCGATATAGAAGGACTTCTGTCATGTGTATCGGAGCCCCGTGGAAACACGCTTTCTTTTTTACTACTTGACGGACTTTTGTCGTTTCCGCTGTATTTCCGTTTCCGTACACAAGAAAACACGGCTTTAGTCTGGCTTACCCCTTAAAATCGTCGTCCGCCATTCTGCCAACATATGCCCGTACAAAGAAAGGGGTGCCAGGGTGTTCAAGCCGAACGAATGAAAAGCGTATATCGGGGAGTAGTCAAAAGTCGTCAAAATTCGTCAAAAGTCGTCAAAAGTAGTCAAAAGTCGTCAAAAGTCGTCAAAAGTCGTCAAAAGTCGTCAAAAAGTCATCAAAAGCCGTCAGAATCGATCGTACGGACTTCACGAACTCTTAGCAATTTGTTGCATGCGTCATCAGCCCTCAGAATTAAAATTAATGCGGATGGACTTGCTATGTCTTAACTGCATCATTCTGAAAGCCTTATCACACTATTTATCTGCATGCAGCTTTTCTGTGAAGTCAAACAACGACCAACATCCTGGCAGGCATTTTTTATGACGTTCGTAAAGACCAGCTCTCCATAGGGGCCTTTTGATGAACGATGTAGGTTTTAGCGGAAAAAGGGGCAATGAGATGAAAAAGATATATATAACCTGTTTGAACACAGTCATTCTGTAGCTTGTCGTGATCATGGGAACAGATGTTGGTATTATAGTCAGCGTATGTGTTCATCAAATACAATTTTAGAGTTATGTTAACTTCAATGATCTATCTATCTGTCTGTCTGTCTGTCTGTCTGTCTGTCATCAAATACAATTTTAGAGTTATGTTAACTTCAATGATCTGTCTGTCTGTCTGTCTGTCTGTCCGTCCGTCCGTCCGTCCGTCCGTCCGTCCGTCCGTCCATCTATCTATCTATCTATCTATCTATCTATCTATCTATCTATCTATCTATCTATCTGTCTATCTACCTATCTGTCTATCGTCCGTCCGTCCATCCGTCCATCCACTCAACCACCCATCTCTCTCTTTCTATATATAATACATGTATCCGTCCGTCTGTCTGTCTGTCTGTTTCTTTCTTTCTCTCTCTTCCTGCCTGCCCCCTGTCTGTTTTACAGTCTGCCTGTCTATTTTTATATGTTTTTCTGTCTGTCTATCTCAATATCTGTCTGCCTGTGATTAATTTCTAATTTATCTATCAGCCTGCCCACCTGCCCATCTGTCGATCTATTTATCTATCTATCTATCTATCTATCTATCTATCTATCTATCTATCTATCTATCTATCTGTCTATCTATCTATCTATCTATCTATCTATCTATCTATCTATCTATCTATCTATCTATCTATGTAAAGGAAGGGGGGGGGGAGTTAAAAAAATTGCTGGGTGGTGTGTATGAGAAGGGGGGATAAGAATAATTTCTCTGGGGAGGAGGGTGGGGGTGGGGTGTCTCATTTGGTTGTTAGAGCTTTGAAAAGAGTCATCAAGGAAACAAAGTTGGGAACCTTTGATATACACCATATGATTATTTACTACACACAGGCAACATCAAATTACGTGTTGTTACACTGTTGTGGGCTCATATTGTCGTAAACAACGTTCAATTTACCGTGCAGCACTATGTCACCCATTACAACATGATACTCGCCCCTATTGCTTCGTCAATGTTCACACTGGTACACAAAAAGCTCCCCGATCTCTTATCTTTGCGACAATAATTATTATGACCACCATTCTAAACGAGAGACACTGAACAGGTGACATTATGGAAATTAATTATACGCACGAGTGAACAAGCACTCGCTCACCCTCATTACGCACGAGGCACAAAAAACATGCCAAAACACACATTATTCATTTTTACTCTCACTTCCAATACTTCCATACATACACAGCCACTTCCGTCGCTCACGATACTGAGCCGGGGATATGGTGGGAATTTGGCATGGCATGCATGCTTAAGCTCTGTCCAAATTATCAAATCCATTTAGCCAGGACGAAATATTCACCCAGACACCGTAGTGTTTTGATAAAACCTGTGGATGTAATAGCAAAATGGATATTTATCGGTATCTTCAGGGTGTCAAAAGAAAAATGTATACACACTTTCAATGTTTGATTAATACGATGTCAATTACGGTACATCCAAAGTTATAATTCAAATTAAAGAGCACAGATGTGTAATTATTTATGTCATTGCGTGTGTTCACGCTGATCGCCATTCTGGACCAGACACTGATGACAATGTTATTCATTACAGTTGCGAACAACATTAAATGGTTTATTAATTGTGTGTGTGTGTGTGTGTGTGTGTGTGTGTATACATTTTTAGACATCCTAGAGAAGAGCGAATTTGAGAATTTAGGTCGAGAACTTCCAGAAAACCACAAAACCACAGAAACAAGCGGTTTTCACCTAAAATCATATACTCTGCGCTAGTCGAAAATGAAATTGTAGTAACAAGTTCAGTGGGGAGACTTTTCCAAGCCGAGCCCTGCCAAGTTGTGTTTTATAGTTAAACTTCAAAGTTTTTCCATTTCCAGTCCGAGTTTTGTAAATAGGTTTCTTCTTCCGGTGTCGCCTATCTGTAGTTTGGCGGCAATTTTGGTGACAGATAGATAGATAGATAGATAGATAGATAGATAGATAGATAGATAGATAGATAGATAGATAGATAGATAGATAGATAGATAGATAGATAGATAGATAGATAGATCTGATAGACAAGCATAGATAGATAGATAGATAGATAGATAGATAGATAGATAGATAGATAGATAGATAGACAGACAGACAGACAGACAGATAGATAGATAGATAGATAGATAGATAGATAGATAGATAGATAGATAGATAGATAGATAGATAGATAGATAGATAGATAGATAGATAAACAGACAGACAGACAGAAAGATGACAAAAAGACAGACAGACAGACAGACAGATAGACACAGACAGACAGATAGATAGATAAATAGATAGACAGATAGATAGATAGCGAGAGAGAGAGAGATACTTCATGCCGGATAAGCTCTTACGTGTTATCTATTGGGGTTTTGGCCAAACGTTTTGTTTTGTAGGTGAGCAGAATAACGATTTAATTGTCGAATTGATCTCACTTCATGTTAGAAAACGCTTCTGCAGTTTTGGGGTGTGACATTAGTACCAAGGGACTTAAATATTACAAGTTAGCCAGTTAGTGTGGCCAGAATTTTAATGACGTTTAGCCAGTTAGTGTGGCCAGAATTTTAATGACGTTTAGCCAGTTAGTTTGGCCAGAGTTTTAAAGACGTTTAGCCAGTTAGTGTGGCCAGAGTTTAAATGACGTTTAGCCAGTTAGTGTGGCCAGAGTTTTAAAGACGTACTTCACTCTTTAAACATGTCACAGACGGAAGCTGGGTTGCAGCAATCCCATGCAACGCAATTAAAAGGCCCCAGAGCAATGGGAAAATACATTATTTGCCCTCATTTCAGACTGCTCATTAAGTTTTTTTGGGTTTTTTTTTTTTTTTTTGGTAATTAGTGCAAAACTATTTGCTTAGATTATTTCTGTATAAATATTTTTTTAACCTTCTTTAAAATTATATGTATTAAAGTTTTGTGCTAAATGGTCCCTTTTGCTTTTCTTTACAATTACAATGTCAATGTTCTTTGTCAAGGGGTTCCCCCGCCCCTCCATCAATGTTCTTTAGCAACGGGCGCCCCCCCCCCTCCCCCGTTCTGCCTCTACCTGAGGGGAGTGGGCCCCATCCAAATCGCAGGGCCGTGCCAACTGTCTCACCTGCCTCCTCCCCCCCCCCCACCCGCTCCATTCTGACCTGGGTCGGGGTGCCCATGGCCCACGACACCCGGAAAACAAACATGTTCACGTGCCCTTAAAGTTAAAGAAAACTAACATTTTGTGGGCCGACAGCTGAATTTGAAATAGCTTTGCACTTGCAGTAAAAACTTGGATCTACCTTTGCTGTTTTAATTTGTAGAGGGAATTAAAAACTTACCATACCGCGGCTTGTGTGCTTGTGTTATCTATGACTGTGAAACAGTAAAATGTGAACTATCTCAACCGGTGGCCCTTAATCTAGCAGAAATGTTACCCCTTGTTCACTGTAATTGGCAATCTGTCGCGACGTGCTGACACGTGACTTGTCTGCCGTCTGGGCGCCAAAATGTTTGTCTAGACTTTTTCCGCCCCTTTAGGGTCGTTCCACGAGAGGGATCAAAATAATGTAAATCTAGTGGAAATAAAGATTAAAAAATGGTTCATAACGTCTCTTTGAAAATGTTATTAAAATTTGATGGGGATAATTATGGGGGCTTTAAATGAAAAGAAAGATAAAGATTTTTCCTAAAGACACATAAAACAATGTACAATTATCTGCGGCAAATGTGTAATACTTGCGATTGCATAGTTATATTGTTATTATAAACTTTAATAAAGTTTTTATTATAATAAAATTCATATCGCTCAGTAGCCGTAAGAAAGAGGAAACATTCGCAGACATTTCTTTCTCTATTTATTTACCAGCCGCCGACGGTTAGTTTGTCTTATCGCTCTTAGATTCTTTCTTTTTCCAGAACGTACCACACTCAAAAAGGGGGGGGGGGGGATTACTGTTCAACAACTGCCTATTTGGTGGAATCCCCCCCCCCCACCCCTCTTTCTTTTCATTGATAAAGACTCAGGTACGCACGCACGTTGTGTACGCACGGCAGAAGGATAGAGAAAGGAAAAATTGTTCAGGGCTTGACGTCATCATCTCGCTTTCAAATGCTGTTCAAACAAATTGGTTGAATGGACGGAACCAAGGAACTTCGCGGGCTTATTTTCTTTTTATTCTAAAGTTGACAGTATCTTTGCTTGCACAGACTCGTTGCCCTGTGGAAATTCCGAACGCGCCCTTGAAATTATACTGCGCCGATCAAAAAAAAAAAAATTCAAAATCCCTGCATCATGGTTGTAGGGTGGGTATATCTAACATGTTCTAGCATGACTATGCAGGAGTTAACAGTTAAAATATTGTCGTTGCAAATTAAACAAAATTTAATCTGAGAATACCTTGCCTGTGTGGGATTGGAGTTTCAATATAGATCTAAATTACATTTTAATAGCTGGTAACTGAGGCTATCTAGTGCCCGAAATAAGTAAAATTCTGTATAAAACCAGCAGTGACAAAACTGGACACAGCAGACGAGACAATCTGATAAAGTGGTCAGATTTTCAAAAATGTACGAGACAACACGTTTCCATATATAATTATATTTTCTCCATTTTGTACTTCCGCTTTCAGAATGTACGTTTTGTACATAAATGAGCGTGTACACATAGGCATACATGCACGCAGAGAACCCGAAACCAGACATGAAATAGCGCATTGAAGGAAACAAATACCTTTGCCCTGTGGACCTGACATCGACGACTGGACAACGATAATTTTACCAACAGGCTCCAGTTATTGATAAACAGATGACTTTGTGATATCGATATTCTGTTTCGTGTCAATGTGTGATCATAACCTTAAGGTTGGTGACATTTGTCCAGAAAAAAGGACAAGGTGGTTGCCAAAAGTTACAATAAGCGTTCCTCAAAAAACATTTAAACAAGAGGCATCTGTGAGTTTGAACAAAAACTATGACTTTAAAAATCTGCCGCGGGTATGGCGTAACATCCGGACACCTGTTGTGGGGGACTGGAGGCATGCCTCGCTGACAATATGTTCGAATGTCAAAATGTCAGGAGAACAAAATGGTGGGGCGAAAAAGTTCTTAAGTTTTGAGTTTGGAGAAAGTACGACGACACAATAATGGTGACACTGTGCTTGGAAAAAGCAATATGATCGACAGAATATAATGGTACGCTAAATCAGAAGGAGGCTCTACCAGAGGACGCCCACCAATCACTCGCTGAGGCTAAAGAATGAGGGAAGGCGATTCATTTGGACGATTCATAAATGTCCTGGAGTAGCAAATCTAGGCATATTTAAAACAGCCTTTTCACAGATATTTCGTGAGTTAAAAACTCACGCGCCTGTTGCCTGGAGAGAGAATCACCCCGCTGCCATTTACACCCTCAATAATGCTTACGCAAACGACAGCATCAACACTTGAAACTAACCAACAACAGAATTCCATCTCACGTCCGTGAAATTTGGCGAATTGAAACGTGAGCTTTTAGCCATTGACCCATAGTTTCTGATTGGCTGGAATAGTCATGTTAACCATTACTACGAGTTCATATTTTTGTCATCGGCTTGTGAGATAGTGCTGGGCACGGTTGCGACTCTAGTGTCGACTCCTTAGAGACTGATTTTCACCTTGCATTTCCGACACCATAATGTACTACCGATACTATTGCTGACACTGCAGCAGCTCTCTAGCCCCCCCCCCCCTTTTGACCGCTGCCTAATTTATATTTAATATGTGTAAACATTACACAAGAAAGATTCTAAATATTGAGAGAATTATTTCTGTTTGCCCCGACACTGCATATTACTAGTGCCCCTCACCACACAAGAGACATTCAGCTAACCATTAACTGTTCACCTTTACATCATGCAAAGTCCCCGGGTCAGTCTCGGGATCAGGGTCTGGGAGTCGACACTATTGTTGGAGTCCTGATGGAACCTTTCAGCAAAGGGCCTTTACAGCCACCCTCAGTGAGATATCCCCCGTCCCCATCACTCACGTTCTGGGTTGTCTGAAAGCAGTGCCTGGAACCGTACTGCACAGCTCAAATGAATGTGGCCATCTGATTGCTTTTTGCACCCACTTTATCTCTGAGATGGGTCGGTGACGCTTTGTCTTTACTACTTGCCAATTCACTTAGAGCATTTTGGTGTAATGCAAAATTCGGAAGATATTCAATGAATTGCGCTGACATTCCATTGCAAAAAGAAGTTTCGATTAGGAAAACACCCACATCCCATAACAAAGTTTAAGTAAAAAAAATGTTACTTCAAAATCGTTACCGTTCCTTAAAACTGCAGCAACGGTTTTGCTACTTTTCAAGAGATGGAAAAAACTGTTTCAATTCAGCACAATTGGTCTAGATTACGATGAATTTTTGAAAGTCTGCTATTCGCTTATTTTTCGGCCTAGGAGTCTATAACCAAGATCATTCGATGCGGTTTTGAATACAGTTGAATCTATTTATAAATGGAGTTTTCGAATTTTTGAGTTACCACATATGTACAGTCTTGGGGAACAGTGTCGAAATACAATGTAATAAATGCGTATGTCAGTATTTTCTGTGGCTGTGTACTGATCTGAGGACAAGGCTGTTCTGTCCTAAAAGTGCTTCAAGATACCCCGGCCTTCAGATATAAACTGATTTCAGACTTTGTGAACCTCATTGTCCGTTTAGATGTGATGTAATTGTCTTAGGAATAGAAGTGGCAAAGAATTGAATTCCGATGAGGAGATTAACCCTTTGGGAATGGTAGGGATTGAGTTTGAGTTTGGATTTAACGGCACCTCAGCAGGAAAACGGCCACTTCGGGGCTTTGGGAATGGTAGGAAGAGTTTGTAATAGTGAGTGTGCATGAGAAAACCCACAATATGTCGACAGAGCTGATTTTGAGAAAAACGGCTTTGAAGTGAAAATATGAGTCCGACACAAACTTCCAACTTGGCTGTTGTTTAAGGCTGACGGGCCATAGAACTACACGCTGCATGCTACACGTTTTAAACGTGTATAGAAAAGTGAAAACTCGTTGTCTCTCTTATGCGGGGCCATACAACTCACTACACGCTACACGGGACTCGCTACATGCTACACGCGTGTAGAAAGAAATGAACATGCTCACTTTTTTGCTACACGTCTAGTTCTAGATCCGGCGAACATGGACGACTACAAGGAAAAATTGATTGAAATGGTAAGGGCAAGGCCCCTTCTCTGGGATCCTCGTGTACCCGACTACAAGAACAAAGACCAGAGAACCTAAGTTTGGGACGAGTTAAAAGAGCTTTTGACTGCACCCAAAGATAAACTTGGTTGATAGATATATCAGAGAGAGAGAGAGATATCGATCGATCGATGGATAGATAGATAGATAGATAGATAGATAGATAGATAGATAGACAGACAGACAGACAGACAGACAGACAGACAGACAGACAGACAGACAGACAGACAGACAGACAGACAGACAGACAGACAGACAGACAGACAGACAGACAGACAGACAGACAGAGAGAGAGAGAGAGAGAGAGAGAGAGAGAGAGAGAGAGAGAGAGAGAGAGAGAGAGAGATAGATAGATAGATAGATAGATAGATAGATAGATAGATAGATAGATAGATAGATAGATAGATAGATAGATCTGATAGACAGGCACATATAGATAGATAGATAGATAGATAGATAGATAGATAGATAGATAGATAGATAGATAGATAGATGGATGGATGGATAGATAGATAGATAGATAGATAGATAGATAGATAGATGGATGGATGGATGGATGGATGGATGGATGGATGGATGGATGGATGGATGGATGGATGGATGGATGGATGGATGGATGGATGGATGGATGGATCGATAGATAGATAGATAGATAGATAGATAGATAGATAGATAGATAGATAGATAGATAGATAGATAGATAGATAGATAGATAGATAGATAGATAGATAGATAGATAGATAGATAGATAGATAGATAGATAGATAGATAGATAGATAGATGTACGCTGGAACTCTCCCCGTGATTCTCTGGGAAGGAAATGTTCTCGGCACCATATGCTTTGTCTCTTTCCTTTTCTTCTCCTTGGTAACAAAAGCAGAATCAGAACATCTTCGTCGTCGTCGGAACAATTCATCTTCGGAGAAAATAAAACAAAATCCCTCTGTCTCTGGCAAAATATGAAGCATGTAGCATGATAGTGTGAAGCTATATAGCCCAGGGTATGAAACGTGTAGCGTATAGCATGTTGCGTGTAGCATGTTGCGTGTAGTTCTATGGCCCGTCAGCCTAAGGGACCGTGGCATGTTACAGGGTAAACTGTAGGCGAACAGTGAACACTACTCACTATGATCTTTATAACGGCTTTGTAATTAGACTACGGTCTCCTAACAAGATCCAAAAACTTCCGACTCGGCTGTTGTTTAGGGGACCGTGGCATGTTACAGGGTAAACTGTAGATGAGCAGTGAACACTACTCACTATGATCTCTATAACGGTTTAGTTATTTGACTACGGTCTCCTAACAGCAATCACTCCAATATCAATGGGTCAATTAGCTATTGCCACTTTTAGGATTAAATGCCGTTTTCTCAAAATCTTGTTTCAGGGGGGTCACTAACTTTAATTTATCAGAAATGTCTTGTCTTTTATTATGTGTACAGAACTCAAAATGTCATGTTCCCGACTTATTGTGGGTTTTCTCATGCACACTCAATAAATAATTGCAATTTGAAAAAAACATCAGGATGTCTATTTTTACTAGAATGAAATTAATGTTGTGTGTGTGTAATTCGAGACACAGAATACCGAGAAGAAAAACCATTCCTTTGTTCACACTATGTCCACAACTTGCGCACGTACAAACGCAGTGAGTACTTCTCACAGAGCTGTGTGGTACTACTCTTCTTCGTTCAACTATGAAGGGGTGTGGTGCGAATTGTTGCATTGTTGACATGGATGATACGCGCCCAAGACGACGGACGGAAAATGACGAATTGATCTGACTCAGTATCCTGTGTCTCGGGTGTAATTGTTCGAAAACAAGTAGGCAGCGGTTTGGCTCCGATCGCAGAAATATTTAGTTAAACTGGCTGTTGAAGAAATACACTTTAAGTTTCATGGGAAAGGGTGGAACATGCATGATCATAAGAATCTGTATGGTGAAACCTGGAGGGTAATGTTCATAACACGAAATACAAAACCACACCCTGCAGGAGCTGCACAGATCAACACACTTTTTTTTTCATTCCCTTCGTTTCACATGTTGCATCAACAACACAGGTTTTGCATTTTTTCACACATGCTCTCCAGACGTGGTTTACGTCCTGTGAACTTCCGGTGCTGGGCTATGGCAACCTCTGTCATCCTGACCGAGGTGAAGCTTTGCTGCCTCCCGAAATCTGAGGGTGGTTTATTTGTCTAGACCAGCGGTTCTCAACATTTTTTTTTTTTAACCGGTTTCCTCTGACATTTCATGTCTCACGGCTTTATTTCACCCAAAGTGGGTTTTCAAAGAATATTTTGCTTCATTCTTTTTATACATTCACCATCATCCCCACCCCTACTCCGAATTCTTCTGATTTAACAGAGTTTTGTCATAGGTGAGTGTGCATGGGAAAACCCGGCATAAGTCGGCAACATGACCTTTTGAGTTCTGTACATATAACAAAAGACTAGACATTTCTGATAAATTGAAGTCAGTGACCCCCCTAAAACAAGATTTTGAGAAAACCGCATTTAATCCTATAAGTGGCAATAGCTAATTGACCAAGCAATATTGGAGTGATTGCTGTTAGGAGACCGTAGTCTAATTACAAAGCCGTTATAGAGATCATAGTGAGTAGTGTTCACTGCTCGTCTACAGTTTACCCTGTAACATGCCACGGTCCCCTAAACAACAGCCAAGTTGGAAGTTTGTGTCGGACCCATATTTTCACTTCAAAGCCGTTTTTCTCAAAATCAGCTCTGCTGACACATGCCGGGTTTTTCCCATGCACACTCACAATTTACAAAATTCATTTTACAGACAGACATTCCTTACAGTTTGAGCCTTTTCCCGTTAAATTTTTGATTTCACTTTTATTTGATCTTATTTTTAAGATACTCAAATTTGAAAACTAACCCAAAGTAAGATAACAAAAAAGAAAAAAATCTGTAAAGGGGCCTATGCGCCATTAAACCCAACTTCAAACTCAAAACTCAAACCCCACCCACCCCACCTCCAACCGATTTTCAAGGCATCATTCTGGGGATTCGATTTCATAGACCTAGCAAAACATTCACTGATGGGGCGGTCTGGGTCAATGGAACTCAGGAGCAGAGTTGTTGAGTTTGACCAATGTCAGAAATTATTACGCACAGTCAGTCTGCCTTCTGTCCTATCGCTCTGTTATAGTCTGCCTGACGTCTTGCGTCTTGCTTATTCCAAGCAAAGTGTGACCATTATCCTTTCGACATACTTTCTCGACGCTCAAAGTATCAATAAGGTAAAAGCGACGCTGCAGGCCTACTTTAACAATATTACAAGACTAGACTGTATCTATGTATTTAGCGGCCTGCATGCTAACGGCCCAGGTATACCCCGGCCCATAGGTCCTCCGTTTCCTCCTCCCCCCCCCCCCCCCCTCCCTTTGAATCTCACCATTTGCCGCTAAGGGGGAAATATCCACCCCGGTTGAGAACCGCCTGTCTAGACACGTTCTCACCATGAATGAGAAAGAGGAAGAAAGAATATCTTACACTTGATGGGCGGGGCGGGGGGGGGGGGTGCTGATTTAGCCACATTTTCCGTTTTTTACCTTTGTGTTTTCCTTTTTTTTTGTTTCACCACAAGCCAAGCAAAATGTTCATGTTCTCATTCTTTCTAACGCCTGAATTCAGAGGGGGGTCCGAACAAAGGCCATGGATTAGGCCCAAGAATGCAGAATATTGTCTGTTTAAATGTCTTCTGTTGAATTCCTGATCTGAAGGAATGCGTTCGCGAGAATGAATTTCCCACTTGATGGAGAAATCTGACACTAGCACTTTGCTTTCTCATGTATTTTTAATTGTTGTGATTTCCTGAGAGGTTTTTTTTGCGGTTTGAAATTTCACCTTGCTCTATTTCATTAACTCCCATCGTGATCGAGCCAGTGGTTTTCATCATATTTTATTTGGCATGTCGAGATTGATTGATGAGCCATGAAAGTTTGGAAGAAAAACTGTGTGAAGATTAATTTGAATATTTTGTGTGTGCGTAACTATGTGTGTGTATGTGTGCGTATGTGTGTTTGCTCTTGTCTTTAAGATAAGACACGTCTCACTTTGTCATCCCCTGAGGGAAATGCTCTTTCACAGGATACACAGATCTTATTCCTCATTACATAAAGAGACGTCAGTACTCAATAACTCAGTAACTCTCAGGCATAATAGTTATATGGTAAGGAATCCTCGTGAAATATGGCACACTCCTAGCTAAAGTGCCTTGCTAAGGCGAATTGCGGAGGGCAAAAACGAGCCTCTGTATCTTTCTTTCTTTGCTTTTATATGTAGAATGCGCGTATCCGCCATGTTTAGTGTAAGGACTCACGCATCGCCATGGCGATTGTGGCACTGATTTTGATTCGTTAGCTGATTTGCACTGCGAACTAGCACGGGAGGCGCCGCGAACCAACCGGCGGCGAGCTAAAAGTAGTTCGCTACAGTAAACAACGGCACGTGTATAGACGTTCGGTCAATTCTTTCACTTCCTTTCCCTTGTTTACGCGGATGGTAAGGAATCTGACCAGCTTGGATCCATCCTTTTCACCCCTGTCATAACAACCGACTACAATGCAACCAGCAGACATTTTAACCGCTTACACATAATAATCTCGAAGTTACACTCATCAGCTGATCTGCAGGCAGTCTTTAGTGTAGAAAGATCAAAACAAAAGCACACTGCGACGTCATGCACATTCTACTTGGAGCTGTATGTATTTGAACAGATAGATTTTAAGCTGAAAATTATCAGTCCGTGTGAAGGGGATTGAGAAACGTATCTGCCACATACTTTCAGACTTGTACTTTCTCTACTTTGCATTCAGTACTTAGCATCCATCCTGATGCAGCACAGCCAAGTTCCCGAGATCGTCTGTGTCTGTAGTGCATTGTTTGGTCCAAAACACGGGAAACCGAGACGGTTCAAGTCGTCAAATTCCGTCCGTCGGCTTGTGCGCATATCATCCATGTCAACAGTGCAACAATTCGCATCACACCCATTCATAATTGAACGAAAAAGACGAGTTCCACAGAGCTCTGTGAGTAGTACTCACCGTGTTTATACGTGCTCAAGTTTTGGACATACAGTGAAAGAAGGAATGTGAATGGTCTGTCTCGGTATTCTGAGTCTCGGGTTTGGTCCTTGGTTTGTTTGTGCCTCTCTTCTATACATTTGCTTATCTTTCGTTTCTTTCATCCATTCATTGGCTCGGGTTTTCTTGTTTCCCCCTTTGATTACCCCTTCCTGTTTTTCTTTTTATGTGTGTGTGTGTGTGTGGGTGGGTGTGTGTGTGACAGTTATGTAATCTATTAATTCCCAAATTACAGTACTGATAATAAGTTGAGTGTATACGCGAAAGTGCTGCAGACAGCCATTGTGTTGTGTAGGGGTGTGTGGTTGGAGGAAAGGGGACGGAATGTAACTACTGGTGCTATAAAAACTGACTGAATTGTACGATTTTACTTGTGTCCTTCCAGAGGTGAACTTTGAAAAACGAAATAGAAAACCGTCGATTCTGCCCGATTCTTTTTGTTTAAATACGACTTTAGATTTTTAAAAAAAAAATTTTAATTATCCAAATTTTTTAATGCCATTGGTGAAATTTGTATCAGTTACTGTTGTTGCCATGCTTTTTTCGATTTGGATCATGGCAGGTATTATGACAATGACCTTCCCGGCCACCTAACAATATAATATATAATATGTCTGACTTTACATCCGCATTTAGGCATCACGTGCATTTCAGCATTAGATTCGGTACGCTTTGGGGGATCTTCGATATCTCTTAAGAAAATTACCGTTCTATCCTTTCACTCTGGGAAAATAATAAAATGCCCTGGATTGTAAGGGAAACGTGTTGGAAATGGACACTATGGTGGATATTTTTAGGATTTGGCTGGGCGTAATTTCTTATAGTTATGGAAATGCGATATTTATATTTTGTAAACTTGGCCAGTAATATTGACCTAGGGTCCCTAACATGAGGTAAGGCGGCATTTTAAAAAACAAGGGGGAAGGAGGTATAATAGTATCACACAGCAGCTTTTGAAAATGTTGTCAACCTGGGTTGTTGTTTTTTTTCAGAATCAGGTCTAAAATTGTCCAGGACAGTGACAATCAGAAAGCATGAGATTAGACCAGAATATTTCAATAAAGTACAATCTGGGCAGATAGTGTATCTGAAAGATGACAGATATGGGGACTCACCACTGCCTAATTGCATCCAAGAGAATAAAATGTGAGTGTGCGTGAGAAAACCCACAATAAGTCGCAAACATGACCTTTTGAGTTCTGTACATATAATAAAAGACAAGACATTTCTGATAAATTGAAGTCAGTGACCCCCCTAAAACAAGATTTTGAGAAAACGGCATTTAATCCTAAAAGTGGCAATAGCTAACTGACCCATTAATATTGGAGTGATTGCTGTTAGGAGACCCTAGTCTAATTACAAAGCCTTTATAGAGATCATAGTGAGTAGTGTTTACTGCTCATCTACAGTTTACCCTGTAACATGCCACGGTCCCCTAAACAACAGCCAAGTTGGAAGTTTGTGTCAGACCCATATTTTCACTTCAAAGCCGTTTTTCTCAAAATCAGCTCTGTGGACTTATACCGGGTTTTCTCATGCACACTCACATATAACAGTGACGTTTCGCCATATAGCAGCATCTTCTCTTAAAGGATAAAAATGTTCATTTTCCACTCGTAGACATTTTCAAGCCAGATTTATTCCGTTTCTTGGAGTCTCAACAGGTCGACAGTACGAGGACATTGATCATGAAACCCGACGCTTTTTTTGTGTGTGTTTAGGTCTTTATGTCAGGAGGTTTCGCTGCCCTTGGCACTTACACCTGACTTTTTCTTGTGTTTATTTTTCTTCTTCTTGTGTCTGTGTGTTTTTGTGGTAGGGATGAGTTGTCTAGAATTTTGCCCGGGCAGCGGCGCCTTGTTCGGCCTTCTCTTCTCGACTTTTAACTGCCAAGGTATCTTTAAGGTGCGCAATATGCACACAGTCTCTCCGAATATTTCTTCCTTTTCCGAGAAGACTAGATGCTTGATCCTAACTACCATAGGATCAGAAACAAGAAATTTTTTGCCCCGAAAAAAAAAAATTCCAACATGCCTGCAGTACTGACCGGGGATCGAACCCAGTACCTTCGGCATGAGAGATGAGCACCTTGCCTCTAGACCACCTAGTAGGCAGGATCGGGCACCTAGTCTTCTCCGATAAGGACGAAAAATTCGGAGGGCCCGTGTGCACAGTGACCAAGATAAACATAGCTCGGCAGTTGATAGTCGAGATGAGCAAGCCGAACAGACCACTGCCAGGGCAAAATTCTAAACAACTAATCCCTACCACAAAAAAAAACAACACACACACACACAGAAACACACGCCTTGTGACACAGAACTGTTGCTTTCTGTCAAGTTTAAAATTACTTCTAGAGATTAATATAATAACCAGGGATCTCACTTTTCAGATCCGTAGGACCCACATGAGATAAGCTAGTCCTGGTATTCCTTTCTTTAAATTGCAAGGATGGGAAGTGAATTACTTTTCCTCATTTTTAGTTCTGCGGTCTCCTACTGACACTTGAGTTGGATCCGCCCCTGATGGAAAATCTGGCTAGTTATGAGATTACAGGGCCCTGCACTGGGTCCACCCGAAACATGAAATATTATAATGATTGTTTTGTATCCAGGAGCGACACCTTGTAGGGCTGTGTGGCTGTCAGCCCTGTTGACGGGCAGATAGCTTTGGAAAAAAAACACAAGTCTTGCTCATTAGCTTGGTGATGGGTGGCGTGAGTGGGGCGTTGACTGATATAATTCGTATGTGTGTGGGTAGGAGTGTGTGTGTGCGCGCGCGCGCGAATGCACGTGCGCGTTTCGTCACAGTTACCTAAGACCGTCGTAACTCAAAAATTAGGAAAAGGCTGCAGTTAGGGGAGCGTAGCCTAATGACAAAGCCAAATAGAGAAAAATACTACGTTGTGTTCAATGCTCAGCTATTGCTCTCTATGTAAAACACTACGCTTCCCTAGCAACGGCCTTTTTTGCTATAGTCTTAGAGGACGGTGGCGGCTTGTTCCTCATGTTTGCGTTTGAGTGTGTATTTATTTACAGACGTAACTGTCAAAGTTTTTGGGGGATTGCTGAAATAGACAGTCTACCTGGATAATTAAGTTGTGTCTAACGGTGCACTAATGCACGTTATGTTGTGCCTTTGGGCTTGACATTTCCTGCAGAATGCTCAAACAATATGTCATCGGGGTCAGACTGTCCTGACAAATTCCAACTCATTAAATATACATATATAGGACACCGCCCTGAATATAACTGTATATCCTTTATGGTTATGTGGTTATGAGAGGGCTTGAGTACTGTCAGTTCTTCTCTACGGTAGTATTTAAACCGATATAATTTTAAATATTCTTTTTGTTGTTGTTTAAAAAGTGTATGTGTGATGGGAGGAGATGGTTCGAAATAAAAAAAAAACAGAAAAAAATTGGAAAAACGACTTACAACGAAGAACGGGACAATAATCAAGAAAAGGGGGCCAACAGTATTAGGCTGAGGCCCCCGAGAAACCAAAGGATCTCATCGGGGGAGATGGTTTAGCGTGGAGGTTAGGGGGAAAGGATATTGGTGGGGGGGGGGGTCAGGCTCAAGGAATCTCAAATATTTAGTTCCACCCCCCCCCCCTCAATTAACTCTCACTTCACACACATTTCACTGCCCTTCCCCCTTTTCTCAAAATACACGTGAAATATGTATACAAGGGTTACCGCTTTCATACACTCTGCAATTCTGCACGTCCTGTCCTCCACATATCTCACCTTACCCATCCTCCCCCCACCCCCACCCCCCTTTCTCCCATCTGTACCTCATCATACCAACGGACTAGTTTTCTGCGACAGCATTAAAAACGCAGGAGAAAGGCACGGGCCCCAAGGTTTAAAGGGGGCCCCATGCATGCAACTTTACATCGGTTTTTGAAACGAGGGCCGCAGCCTATTGCTTTGCCCAGGGGTCCATAATGTTATTAAGACGGGCCTGGAGATAGAAACTTTAAAAAAAAAGGATTACTTTATTTCTTCGTGTTTATGGCCTGAACAGTTCAATTATTGTCTCGATGGACAATGCTGCTACCACTTGTTCCAAGAAGTTGAATCCTTTACTTAATGGGCAGGGATTAGGTTCATCCGTCCAGTAAAGTTAAGTGGAAATCGATATTTGATGGTCTTGTTTTGGTAACTTGGTCTGTCATTTTCCCTGTATGCGTGGCCTGCACAATGGCCTGGTGGTTAGAACGCTTGGGTTTCGCGCGAGAGAGAGTACCCAGGTTCAAATCTCGTGTTCAGCGCTGTCCAAGCTAAGTAATTTTAAAGCTGGGCGGCGACTTGCTGTTGTGTGGTCGGGATTTTTGGATCGTCCACATCAAAATATCTGGATATCCAGAAAATGACCCAAACTTTAGATCAGTTAAAAGAACAACAGGTCTCGACCCTTGAGCCGATTCCAGGAGAGAAGAGGGCTGTAGCATTACAAGAATAATTTCTCGCGGTATTTTTTAAGAGGCTCAGTCGTCGATGGGATAACTGGGGGCCTGGACCTCGCTTCTGAAGTATCATCATTGTGCTGGGAAAGGGCAGTTAAACCCAAACAAAAGCATCAACTGCTGTATGAGTGGAACTAAAACCTGAGCTATTCACCATATACAATAGCCATCCGCATGCTGCTCGCATGTATAGCATAACTCAGTTCGGCAGTAGTGAATTTTATTTTGATCTCGCCAGAAAGTCGGTCGTTGAATTAATTACGATAGTTTAGGGCAGGCTGACCTTTTATAAAATTTGATGCCGTTTTTTCACATCTTTCATTATTGTCTGCGGGCTATTTATTCAGTAAGGTTTGCTAGATAGGAAGGTGTTGGCTTTACTGGCCGGCCTGGAAAAATCGTACTATTTGGCATGTGGAATAACGAAAGCGCGACGTCAGTTCGTGTTTGTTCTATCTCCGTGTTTTTGAAAAACGATAAAACAAAACGGGAGATCTTTTAGTATGTAGAAGAGATACAACAAACGTACACCTTAAGACTTGCTTAAAATGCGCTGTGGCACGTACCAAACTGCGTCACAGTTCCGATTTATTCCAATTCCTCATCAAAATACTAAAGCCGCAAATGTTTAACGACGAATTTCTCAGTTGTCCGAAAAGTAGAGTACGAACAAACAAGCACTAAGATCGTGAAAAGCTAATGAAACATATTACACTAGATGAGCTACCGAGCATTGCCCAGAATAAACAATCATGTGATCCCTCCCCCCCCCCCCCACCCGCCCTCTCTCTCTCTCTCTCTTTCTCTCTCTCTCGCTCTCTCTCTCTCTCTCTCACATAATAAAAATAATAAACTACAGTCTTGCTTCAGAACTCATGAGCACCAGAACACTACGCACCAAACTGAACGCTTGATGCGGTTACTTTTTATGACATGCACGGTACTATATATTACGAAACAAACATGCAAAAATACAGACGTTATATAGCAATAAACATTGTTATTTTTTAAAAATATATGCTTGAAGTAAACAATTTTTAATTATAGCCATCACCTTCCTTATCTCAATTGCCACCTTCCTGCCAAATTTAAGGCCTGAAGAGTGTATAGTTTGGTCAGTTAGTCATGCCAAAGGTTGCAAGTTACTGAAATGTATAATAGATTAGTATTGACAGCGGGAATTGTAAAACGGGTTCAGATAACATAGTTTTGCGTAGTTCTTACGCACTGATGGTAGAGCTGTACACAGATGTTGCAGATCTCACATGAAAGTAACAGCATGACTGCATGTTACTCACGTCTGGATTAGAGTAAAAGTGCAAAAAGGCTCGTGTTTCGTGACGTAATTGCAAGTCATGGCTCGTGACTGAACATCTGATATTTTTCCACTGACGGTGTTGGGGAGTTGGGGGGGGGGGGTATCATACTAAGCTCGGAACAGCACAGTCAGATGCTGGCAGACAAGAAGTGCACGCCATAATTTCCTACATTTTCTTTTTTTTTTTTTTTTTAATCAGTGAAGACTCGATCATACAAAGCCCGGTCAGACACAATCATCTTTTGTCATTATTTCTTGGGTGTGCATTTTACTGGCAGCAACTGACTGTGACGTTTCGGGGCTTAGTATGATACCTTCCTTAACTCTTTTATCCCCTATTTATCGGTGCCAGTGCAAAACGCGTTTGGACGTATCGCCGATTCACATTGTATTCTACATTCAATTCCCTTTTATTTGATGTATAACATTTTACTTTACTATCATTACTTTTTTTTTTTTTCTGTAAGCATTTCTCTGAACCGTGCTGTTTTTTCTCCAAAGTGGGAAAAAATTAATTACGTCCAGACTTGACCGAAGTTCCTAACTCTAATGCCCTAAAAGAGTTAAGCATGAAAAGTGTAAGAAACACTACTTTGGTCATCCGTAACTATTCCACGCGCATCACTATCTGACTTCCGCGATGCAAGGAAAAAGACGTTTCAAAATGTCAGACTCGAACAATCAACCAGGCTAGAGAAACAAACTTGTTTCAGTTTCACTAGTGCACCAGGTCACGTTTAACACCGCAGTCAACAAAATCGGGGCAAAACAGAGGCAAACCCAGCGTGCTATGAGATAAAGCAATGATGGAAAGACTTTCATCAAATTGTATTGTTTCTAATCATGTTACCGGCATGACCGACATTCATTGCAGTTCCACATAATAGATGATTTTGTAGCCCGTCATAACTGCAAAAAACTTACCATAACGTAACAATGAAATAGTTATAAAACGACCACGTTAGGGTATGTAACCCGGAAAGTTACGCTGAGTTGTATAACGTATAATATTTACTGGCCAGTTTATTCCCTGACTTTTAATTTTATGATCACTGAACTCCTTTAATCTGAAATGTAAATGTGTGCAATTAATTATTTTAGAGAGTTTCCCTCACTAATTTGCACTAATGAAAAATAGTGCTCCCATTAATTGACAGACTGGTGGTTTATTTGTTGGACATATCCATATATCCCTGTTCATGGAGACTTATTGACACAGAAGAGTTACTTGCTCTTCAGCGAGTAACAGTTTGCCGGAATGTTCAAGAGCCATTACTCTTTTTTACAGCATCATACGAAACACTGTTCAGTTAAAAGGCTATGAATAAACCAACTTCAGTAAGTCCTTTAAGGGTGATATTTAGTAACAATTTGGTTAAACAGGTGGAGAGTGAAGCGCAGAGCATCTTTTGTAGCTGCAATTCCGAGAAATGATTCTTTGAGAAAACTGGCAAAGCTATGACTTTGGCTCCCAACTGCATAGCCAATCAGCTATCGAGACCACAGCATAGAGTTTCATTAATTAGCATTATCAAATCGGTCAAATCGAAAGTCAAAAGTTCCTGACATGACCCCAATTTTCAGACATTTCATTGTAGAATGTGATACCTAGGACACATTTCACGTGGCGGTGTCAGGATTCATTGCCTAAGGATGGAGATGGGGGCTTGGGGAAACAAAGGGATGATGTTCGCTTACCCATGAACAATAAAGCTCTATTTCATGAGGATCAAGAATGATAGTTTAAACCTTATTAACTTTCAGTGCTGTAAATACAGAAGACCATTTTGAAAACCTTTTGAGATACATGGGTAAGCAATTCTATTGGAAACAATGGTGAATTTGAAACGACAGAATCGTCTTAACTTACACACTGGAAACATTATTCGCTCTCATTAAGAAATTAATTGCTTTTCAATTCATGTCCGCAGTATAATATTTAATAATTAATTGTAAACGAGTGTGTAAACTTAGGCCAGCATTCGACTCAAATAATAAAATTCTTTTCTCAATTTTTGCAATTTAAGACATGCTGTATAGCCGATCTTCTTAAATTGTTGACAGCGGATCTCAGGCAAGCCTTGTTTTATTATTTTCTTATTCCAATTATTTTCCGAGTCCTAAATTTGTTAAACAATTGTAGTACAACATTCATACTTTCAAAACTAGAGAAACTTCACTGATATGTCTAGAGATGCCTTATCGTTACTCACGGAATGGAAAGATTGCATTGATACCCACTGACTTTAGAATAATTTATATCACCCGCTCATTGACACCATCGACATCAGAGACATATTAATACCCGCAGAGTTCAGATATATACTTATCATAATTATTGTTTGATTGTGGTTCAAACTTCCTTCAGTAATATCTTTACCTTATTTTCTTATTATTAATGTGGACCTGTCTCTTTCTGTATTTTCATTCTTAAACGAATCATTTGTTTACCAACAGGTTTAAACGATAAGGGTGGCAGTTTTCATCTTTTTGAAGTCTCTGTAGGATAGCCTTATGGCTCCCTTGATAAAAAGATATGGTAAAAGGTATTGGAATTGTCACAATTTGTGTTTGATAGTACGTACATCTGAGCACTTGATTAAAAGATACTGTAATAGGTATCAGAGTTGTCGCAATTTCTGTCTGATAATATCAGAGAGCACTTGATAAAACGCATTGTAAAAGGTATCAGGGTTGTCACAATCTATACTGGTCTCACCAATTTATTTAACTTTTACAGCTGTATTTCAAGCTCCTCTGTTATTTCTTTTTCCACGGTGAATCTTTGAATTTTAGGAATCGGAAATGAGATCTGATGGCAGAAGATTAGCTTTTCGACATTTTAGCGGCAACTAATTTTTAAAAAATGGCAGCAAATTTCCAATATTTCGGCACAAAAAATACCGATGACGCGAATGGCAGGGAGCTGTTGCGTTGCCAGTAAGCATTGTTTATGGACCCTTTTCGTTTACCGTCCTCCATATCACGCGATTTGCAAACAGAATGGCGGCGTGCCTCACTTGTAGGGCTGAAGCGGTGGACAACGGTCGAACGATGCCATCCTCTTGTTGGGCACCCAACTGTACAAACCCGTTACCTGCTGGTTCTGGCATAAAAATGCATCTTTGCTTAGACTGTGCACATATTCAGATGCCATCACTAAGGCAAGTGGAGGTTTTTGCCCCACACGGTGCTTTTCGAAGCCCGTGCGGCTCCCCGCAAACAACCGTAACGCGGAAGTGAAAAGGGTCTATAGAGCGGAGCAGTGCTGTTCCACATAGCTGCGCTTCAGTGGTGTATTATGGTGGTGTAGTTGTCTTTACTATCCCTAGCAAATCTTTGATCTCCTATAGAAGAGTACAATATCTTGTCATTGTTTATTCTCATGGCACCTTACAAACAAACATAAAACACCATTAAGGACACCAATCTTAAATGTTATCTTCTCTGATTGTCTTCAATTTATTGACCGTGTAAGAACAAATTAAAATTCCGCTGTTACGTGAACAATAACCGCATTACCTCCACAATAAAGAAGAAAATTGCTAATGCATCAGTAAGTGCAGGTGTTCAGAAAGTCATTTATTTTTTTTTTTAAACAGATACCTATAGCCAAAATGGTCTGAATAAAGCACAAAAGAATTAATCTTTGTTCATCTGTAGGGATTTGCTAAACATGGCCCTATAAAATCCTACTGTTTGTCTGGTATTGTAGTCTCCGCCATGCCAGCTGAATCCTTGACTAAAGGCTTACCGTTATGTCAGTGATGCGGCTGGTAAATGTGGAGGAAACTGGAATTTCAATACAAAGGAAAACGTTCATCTTCCGATTGCGGAAACAAAACAAAAATTTAAACGAAAAAATTATTTTGTAGATTTCAGCAGGGCTTGGAACGAAGTGAAAATTGCTGAAAAAAGATGTATGTTGTAAAGCAAAAAGGCATAGGAGTTTACATCATACAACTTTCTCTTTCGGGGGGATTTATAACATACAATCTCATCCTTTGGGGGCTTTACAATATACAATTTCGCCTTGGGGGGGGGGGGGGGCTTACAATCTACAACCTTATCTTTTTGGGGGCCTTTACGATATAAAACCTTACTTTTTTTTGGTGGGGGGGGCGGACTTTACAACATACAACCTTATCTTTGTGGGGGCTTTACAACATACAACCTTATCTTTGTGGGGGCTTTACAACATACAGCCTTATCTTTGTGGGGGCTTTAGAACATACAGCCTTATCTTTGTGGGGGCTTTAGAACATACAGCCTTATCTTTTTGGGGACTTTACAATCTACAACCTTATCTCTTGGGGGGGGGGGGCTTTACAACATACAACCTTATCTTTGTGGGGGCTTTACAACATACAGCCGTATCTTTTTGGGAACTTTACAATCTACAACCTTATCTCTTGGGAGGGGGGGGGGGCTTAACGACACTTTACAACACTTTACAACACCTTTTTTGCCATTTTTATTTTCCCATTGTGGAGTCGATGAAAGGATTTTTCACCCGTTCAACTTTTTTTCCACGACATAAAATTGAAGTCGCGTTGGATCATACAGGCCACTGTTTATGTTAGTGCGCCACTGTATTCTCTTTGTAGAATGATTTTATTTATACTTTATTAAATTTATTTTTAAATGCACTGTGTTAGTAAAATTGGCTCTTGGTCCTCGTCACTTGGCATGGTCTTTGCTGTAAACCAAGTCAATATAGAAACCTTCTAATAACATCACATCGCCCCTGTTGTGACTAACATCGCAACTGCATTGATGTGGCTAACATCTCTCCGCCCCTGACATCGGCTTTGACCACCTGTCACTACAAACCTGTGAAGTAATACGCGTTTCATTAGGAAGTGAGCACGGTCATTAAGTTCATTTTTTTGTTTGTCTCGGGTTTCAAAGCCAAAAAAAACAAAACATTAATCAGTCATGGTGCAGGCAGGCCACATTAGTGATCGAATACATTAGTCACCAATGGAAATACGGAAAAAAATCACAAGTCTAGTGACATAAACAACTGGAAATTAATTTGACGTATGAATTTATTTGATGTTTATGAGGTGAAGGACCACAATCTATGTTATAAAACAACTCGCTCGATTTTTAACATATTTTTAACAAGACCTGCCGCCTCTCTTGCACTCGGATTTGAGTGAAATTTTACAGATGCCCACCTTTCGACCTGCGAGAGGTTCTTTTTCAGATTTGGAGACTTGAAATGGGGAGGGGGGGAAGTATTTTTGTATTTGCTTTGTGTCGCTGAATTAACCCCGATCTATTGTTTCATGAGCACATGACTCCATGGCGTCATCACTTCCTGCCGATGTGTTCACTATTAAACATGCTTGCTGACCAATGTTCAGGTCATTGCTATTTCATGACAATCTACGCCTCGAATGTTGCCGGGGTGCATACCAACTTCTCACTAGAGTGCATGCAAATTTTCGGAAATTTTCATTCTCCACTCTTGCGGATAGAATACTCCAACTGAAAGGAGATGTTGGTTTTCTGCTAATTAAGCATCAAAAGGGAGAAAATTGAGCTCAAGGTAATTATAAAGTTTTTATTTTTATAAGATAAGCAGCCGCAGGGCATTCCCATACAGATGCAAGCAGTTTAAGGAAATGACTCACCTTCATTATGATATGATAAAATACTGGTGTAAGGAATTCAAATCCTCAGATTTACCCCACATACCCTGAAATCCCTAAATTAACTCCAAACACCCTGAAATCCCCAAATCTCCCCCCCCCCCCCTGGAGAAATTTCCTACCCAGTAAAGAATCAGTGGTGCAGGAAAATCTATAGAACTAACGCATGTTTATGTTTTGTAATTGAAACGTGAGTACATGTACCCCGTGGTTTTGTCAAGGCCATTTGAAATGAAAGCTAAGTGCAGCTGTCCGAGGTTATACTGGTAATCTTAATCTACAGTCTCTATGGTAGTGAAACACTTACACGTCCACAAGCACACAAGTTCTATGAATTTAATTACAGTTTAATTACAGTTATCAAACAGAACAAAACAAAAACAAACCAAAAAAAAAGAAAAACCACAAGGATCTAAACCAGTGTTTCTCAAGGTGGGGCGTGGGACTTCAAAATTGGGAGTAGGGATTTTTTGGGTTTTTTTGATAGAATCTTAAGTTCATGGTATTCTAAACTGTTGTTTGTTATGGCGTTTTGATGATTTCCTTGGTTAGCTCGTATTAAAATATTGAACTTAACAGATGCAGGACCTTAATGGTTATGTGCAATAGATAAATATTTTTTTTCTTTAAAGTCCTTTGGTATATACTAACTTGGTCCGACCATAGTGGGCCGCACGTTTTTTGTTGGTCTTTTGAGGGGGTGGGGGCGCGATTGAAGTGGTCGTGGGAAAAGAAAAAAAAAAGCTTAGAAACACTTGTCTAAACTGGGACATTTTATGAAGTTTTGAAGATTTTATTCTTAAATATTGTCAATTTTTGTGGGCATCTTCGTTCAGAAATTTTAATTTAGTAGTAGCGATACTCAAAAGCACTAAAACTCCCGAGTTCCAGGAGTGAACTTGGAGCGCGGGTGTGGTGTTTACAGCGCGTCAGCTGGATACATCGGCTATAATAATTGCTCTCTCCCTCTTGTGGTTCGCTTAGGAGCAGTGTAAGGGGTAAGCCAGACCAAGGCTGGCGTAGGCCCCAAACTGGTAGCTCATCGTCTAATTATTATCTATCACACTTAAAAACAGCTCACTGCCCACACCACGGTGATCATATTAAAAATACTGCACACCGCCTCACACCACCGTGGTATATGCAGTGAGTAGTGTTTTGGTGTGATACATAATAATTAGACGATGAGCTACCAGTTTGGAGCCTACGCAGGGTCAAGTCTGTTGTGTCTCGGTTTTTAGTGTGAGATTTGAACTATGGAGTTAAACGAGACTCCGCGCATTGGCGAGAACTGAAACTGAAACAATTTACTATTCTGTCTCACTAGTGCAGTTGTGTCAAAACTGTCTTAGATCTTGTTTGTTCTATCTCCATTTTCTGAGAAATCTGAAGATCTATAAGTATGTAGAAGAGGTATAACAAATGCACACTTTGTCACTTGTTTAAAATTCAAGTGGCACTTATGAGGCTGTTTCACAGTTCTGATTTATTCTAACTTCTTATCATCGTGACTGTTGTAAAGGGACCGATTAGAGAAAATACTGAGTTATGTTCCCTGCTCATCTATAGCTTACTGTGTAAAATACTGCGATGTTCTAATAACTCTAACGCCGCAAACGTTCAATGTCGAATTTCTCAGTTGTGCAAAACGTGGAGTTGGAACAAACAAGAACTAAAGTCGCGACTTGACAAGAGTTAACTTTTTTATCGTTCAACGGTAAACTATGAAATATGAGAGATGAAGGACTCGTGTACCGCCAGCCTTAATAAAAATGTATGAATATATAATCGAACACATACGCTCAGCCACACACACTGATCACGCATACACATTTACACAAACACATTAAATGATAAACAATAAGTGAAAAAGTGCCTCCCACGAAGGATTTTTCCCCTTCCTTTTTGTATGTATATAATTCATACAATATGTTTTATTCATGAAAAAAACAAACCTGGCTCTGCTATGACATTTCCATGATACTGCTGGGATGATCTTAATCTTTATACCTGTCACTTAGCAGGTTACACATAGCATGATTAAGCACTGAGCTTTTGATTGATACTGGCTCAGATCATCTTTGGACATAAGTACTTGCACTTACTTTATTGTGTGTGTATGTGGGCGGGGGCGGGGGGGGGGAGAGGGTTGCCTGTGTGTGCTTTAGGGAGTGGAGGGTTGGGGACCGATGGTAAGTCAAATTCTGAAGGACAGTCTCCATTGCTGTGATTTGCGTGTGTATATCGATGGTGTCAAGAGCAAACCGGCCGAGTCGAAATAAGCAAACTTTACAAGAGAAATAGAAGAAAACTGCCGCTAAAACTAATGGGAAATGGACCCAGACGGTTTGATCACGTGCTTACTTTGAGTATTTCTACTGGATAATGGCAACAGCTACTTTTACATATGATGCAGGATTCCAGGCTTCATAAATTGGTACTACAAAAAGTCATATGAAATTTTTTGGACTCGGCCGGTTTGCGCCTGACACCATCGGTATGTGTATCCTGGGGAATGGAGGGGTAAGGGTGGGGTTGGGGGGGGAGGGGCGGGGGGAGAGGGTCAAGCAAAATTCTCGACGATGTTCTCCACTGTTGTACTTTATGTGTGTATGTATGTGCTTATGTGTGTGCATGTGTGTGTGTGTGTGAACGATGGACAGGCAAAACCCTCAAGAACATTCTCCACTTCCGCTGCCTGACTTTGGGTATGAGTATGTTCTGAGGAGGTTGTTTGGGGGGGGGGGGGAGAGGGGGGGGGGGAGTATGGTGGACAACCCAATTCTCAAGGACATTATCCTGACTGCCGCTGGACCATGTTGTCCAAATCAGATACCAGATTACAGAAAAATGATGGTAGTAGAAATGATGATATTTTCCTGACCAGCACGACAATCCTCAAACTGAAACCTGGAGAAGGTCACAAATTCTGTAAGGGCATGTCGTTCATAGTTCATGGTTTAATCTTCATTGTCTTTCGTCCATCGTTCAGAAATGCCTCACCAAATCCCCAAATTCAGTATGAGCAGATGGATAGTACTCCAAAAGCTGGTCTTGTATTTTTCGACGTTGAACGACACAAATATGAACTTTCCCATTTCTTGAACGGTGAACGTAGAGCGATGTTGAACGTTGAATACTGAACGAGTAATGTGACCTCTCCCCGTTACTTAGCATTGGTTTACTTTTTCTTTGTTGAGCGCCGAACGTTTTCCAAAACTGGGTTACAAGTCAAATTTTGCTTGAGTTATGGCCTCCTTCACATGGTCATTCAATATTAGTGAGGTGAACATTATTTTTTAAGAAAAACAAAAACGAATCCCCACCACTACAAGAAAAACAAAACCAGGAAAAAGTGAGATGTAAATGCCAAGGTCAGCGACCTACCTGAAAGAAAGACCTAAATGTTTTAGAGAAGAAGAAAAAGAAACGCTGCCACAAGTTGTTTTTGTTTCCTCAGTTTTAGGCCGTAGAGAATGCTTTTTCTTTTATTTTGGCAAAAAAGTTGAAGTGTGTACTACTACAAATTTAGTTTTTAAGATTCGAAACGAAAGTACTGGCAAGTAGATTCTTATTGAGTGTTGGAAATAAACGTTCATTCACCTTGCGATCTGATACGTTCAAACATTATGGAGCACCATAATGTCACTTATAATAAAAAAGACTGAAATTACCACAGTGTCGTTGGATGTCGTACGACTGATTTGAATAATGAAGGTCTCCGTGTGGCCGGAATTAATATCACCTGCCGTGCTGACTCCTAATGTTGTACTGTCCTCAGTGGTGTATCATGGGCGGGCCCTCAGGGGCGTTGTCCCGGGCGCAAGATTTTGAAGGGCTCAAATTTTCAGATTTATCACTGTTTCAACTGCCGCGTATGAAAGACTTTTTTTCTCAAACTTAAAGGTAACCAAGCAATGCCGTCAATTGACAGAGATTAATTTCAATACTGTTATTGAACATTTCGCACAAAGGCGATTTTATATAAACTTGGGTATGCCAACACTAAATGTGTTTTACATTAATTACATCCGTATTTGCTGATAATACATGTCCCTGAGGGCTTAAGGGTTCAATACTGTACTAGACTGGTGGAAGGGACTAATGGAGTGAGGACGGTCCACGGGCCAGGCGGCGAAACACTTGCCTTGCCACGGGTCGGGGCTGGGAAACCCTGGCTACTCCGCTGACTGTCATGTAGACATTTCACGCCAGACGACCTTGACATCAGTCAGATCAGATTATGTTACGTATCATTTACAAGATCTGGTTTTACAATTACTACTACTTGGTCCGTTGACTCGGAGAATACACAGATGTGATAATTATATTCAACTAGCAAGTGCGTAAAAACACATACATGTAGCTCTCATCCAGGAGACTCTACTGAATGGGAGAGGCGCGCATGTCACAGGGTATACCATGTACACCTGCTCGTGTACCAAATGCCGAGGCATTGCCACACTGGTTCGCAATGACATTACGGCGGTGAGGCAGAACGCCCCGACGAGTAACGGTGAAACTGATACCCTCACCCTTACAGTATGGAAGGACGGCGTGTCCTTTACCATCACGAATGTGTATAATCCCCCTAAGGTCCCCTGCGACCTAGGGCTGACAGAGGCTACCTTTAGAAAAACCATCATAGGAGGAGACTTCAACGCACGAAGTCCTGAAATGGGATACACCCCAGAATCCACGAACATCGCAGGAAGAAACGTCGAAGATCTCCTCCTAAGTTCGAACCTGGTCCGGATACAATCAAGCGCCTCCGCGCCTACTTGCTTGCATCGTGCAAACGGCGCGGAGAGTCGGCCAGACATTACGCTTCTATCCGCTGACCTCGTTACCAGACACAGCTACACAGTCCTCGAGGACGTAGGTAGCGACCACCTTCCTCTCCTCGTACAAATCCAGACCAAAACAGCCAAGAAGAAGGAGAAACGTTTAAACTGGAATTACAAGCGAGGTAGATGGGAAGAGTTCAGAGAGACTTTAGGTTTAACTCTGAACGAGGTGGACCCAAACCAGGGTTCTATTGACGAAGCCAACGCCGTACTGACTACGGCCGTGCTCGCAGCTGCTAAGCGGAGTATTCCGCGAGGACTGCAGCCCCTAAATCGCTTGCCCTGGTCAAAGGAACTTGAACAGGCGGTCCGACAGCGTAAGAGGGCGAGAAGAAAAGCAAAAACGAGCACGGCGGCAAGGATCGAGTACAATAGATTGACCGCCAAAGTCAAACTGCTATCCAGAAGCACCAAGAGGGCAAAGTGGTTAAACCTGTGCGAGTCTCTGAACGTGGACCCAAGTGGTGGCCGAGCGTGGACCGTCCTGAATCGCCTTAATCGGGGGCAAAGAGTGAAGAATGTCGCTCCGATACGGGCAAACGGGACGGTCGCGGTGACAGACCATAAGCGTGCAACCATGCTTAACCGACACTTTGCCAGTACAAATAAGAGTGGCAAAGCTACGAATACGGACAAGGGGCTCCGTAAGGTCAGGCGTCAGCTCGAAAAGTCGCAGGTAGACAGCGATTACGATGGCTTTAACAGTGAGTTTACCCTAGAGGAACTGGAGAGAGCACTTGGCAAGTGTAAAAATCGTAAAGCGCCAGGCCCGGACAAAATCTCCAACGAGATGTTGCTCCAGATGGGCCACACGGCAAAGAAATGGCTCCTAGCCTTAATAAATAGAACGTGGCATGAAGGCAAACTCCCTATTGACTGGAAAAAGGCAGTGGTGTCAGCTATCCCGAAAGCAGGCAAAGATGGTACCGAACCATCACATTATAGGCCAATATCCCTTACCTCTTGCATCTGCAAAGTAGGGGAGAGGATGGTTAACTACCGGCTGACCTGGTATCTAGAAGAGCGCGGTCTTCTAGACAGACACCAGGCGGGCTTCCGTAGTGGCAGGCAGACGATGGACCAGCTTATCCGATTGACCCAAGCGGTCAATAATGGTTTCCATAGGCGGGAGCATACTATCGCCGTATTCGTCGATCTCAAACAAGCGTACGATAAGGTGTGCAAAGGTGGGCTACTCCTTAAATTACTCAAGGCGGAGGTCAAAGGAAATATATATGCATGGGTAAAAGATTTCCTTCACAATCGAACAGTCCGCACCAGAGTGAACGGACAGACCTCAAGCCAACTCACCATGGAGAATGGCCTACCACAAGGTTCAGCGTTAAGCTGCACGCTCTTTGCGGCTTACACCAGCGACCTTACCCAACACCTGAGATGCGAAAAAGCGATGTATGCCGACGATATGGTAATCTGGAGGACAGGAAAGCATGTCCAATGGTTACAGCGAGACCTTAACCGGGACCTCGCGACGCTTGCCTGCTACTGCCAATTGTGGAAGATGGAGATAAACGTCGATAAGACCGTTTATCAACTCTTCACCAACGGAAAACACGTCCAGAAAGCCACCATCAATCTTAAGATCAATGGCCAGACACTCAAAAGGGAAAGCGCACCACGATACCTGGGAGTCGAACTTGACAGCAGGCTCAACTTGCAGACGCACGTCAGCAAGCTCGAGACTGAGGCTAGGAGGCGATTGACACTGTTAAAAACGCTCGCCAGTACCAACTGGGGTGCCACTGGGAAGGTTCTCAGACAGCTATATCTAGCCTACGTCCGAGCAGGACTAGAATATAGCCTACCACTGCAACCAATGGCCAGTGACCGAACGCTGTCGGCACTGGACCGAGTTCAGAACAGCGCCTTGAGACTCATAACAGGCTGCCTCAAAACCACTCCCACGAATGCTCTCGAAATCATGACCAATGTGGAACCACTGGCAAACAGAAGGGAAGGAAGCGTACTACAGCAGTACGAGAGGTTAAAAAGGCTCGAGCCGGACTACCCGGCGCGGGAGGCGATCGAAATCGAACCGCCACCGAAAATACTCCAGAAGAAGTCGTTCCTGGGCGAAGCCAAACGGCTAACTGAGGAGTATGGGCTAGAACAAGACAGAATGCCCCTTCGGTTATGGACGAAAGAGCCACCTCACGCCTCCCTGAAACCCCCAGTGGTCAAAACCACGCTTCTAGATACAAACCTGACAAAGGAGGTCAATCCCACGATCCTGAAAACGGCAGCTGGCGAAACTATTGACTCGTACCCAGCACACATGATTAAGGCATATACTGACGGTTCGGCAGTACAGGCGACTACGAATGCGGGGTACGGGGCAATAATCTACTACCCTGACGGCACCGACACCGATAAGATCTATGGGCCATGCGGGGCGAATGGCTCCAACTTCGACGCTGAGGCGACAGCGATAGGGAGAACACTGACTACGGTTTTCAACGGCTTTGAAAACGGAACAGTATCGCCAGAAGATATTGTTGTGTTCTCAGACTCAAGGGCCACACTGATGGCCGTCCAATCGCTCAACCATAAGCTCGAGGCACATGGCGCAGATAAAATCAGACATATCTGCCACCAGATCATAAGTGGATACGGTGTCGAGGTCCACCTCCAGTGGATCCCCGCGCACATAGGTATCCGGGGCAACGAGGTTGCTGATAGCCTAGCGAAACAGGGTACCAGAGGCGAACAGCCAAAGCACCCAACGTCTTACCCTGCAGCCCGAGCCAGAATCCGCGCTCACGGACGCAGGAAATGGCTATATCAATGGGCAAACTCGGATAAAGGACGTGGGGTGTATCATAATCAAACCAAACCAGACATCAAAGACCCGATTTTGTCACTAGAACGCAAATACGCGACTATCATACAGCGTATGAGGACGGGGCATGTCCAGTTGAACGCACATCTAAATCGTTTCAACCCACTCCGTGAGCCAGTATGCCGGCACTGCGGGTCCCCGCAGGAGACTGTCGAACACATACTCGCGGAGTGCCAAGGACTGAAACAACTAAGAGCCCGCCACCTCCCAGATACCCCGACAGTCTCCAATTGCCTTTATGGGGACGTTAAACAATTAAAGAAAACTGCCATGTTTGCCATTGCCGTCACGAGTGAAAACTCGATCGGCCAGGGATGAGCACTCGAGCAAGTGCGTAAAGAGAGACGAAAAACGAAACCTGTTCGCACTTTTCTTTTCTACTCAAACGAAAATGAGTTGGTTTTTTTTGTTTGGTTTTTTTTTTTTTTTTATTCGGGTGCGTGGGGGGGGGGGGGGGGTTGCGGTTCAAAATATTGTAAATAAATCATTTTAAAGACTGACTTTTGCCCCAAATGGATGCCGTCAAGTCATATTAAATCCTCAAAAACTGAGGCAGAACACAAAATCTTCAAATTCTGTGGTCACGTAATCAAGGGGATTTAGGTGCATACAAGTTCACTCTCTAGATTCACTATAGTGGAATTGTAACATGCATACTTAAAGGGTTTGATCCGCAGGTAGACCTACCTTTTTTTTTTTTTTCTATCGATGGGTTAAATTTTTACCTCAAATTTGCAAAATTTCTTCAGTGAAAAAATTGACTTGGTGAAAAAGAATCAATATAATAAATAACATGCTTTAGATGTCTCTTTCTTGTCCTCGGAGATGTGACCGTGTCCGAATTCGTTTCTCTCTCACTACTGGAGATGTGGATATGTTTAAAATGTTACATACGCACATGAAAAGCGTATTACAGTATTATCTAGGTGAGATTTTGCAACATACAATTTTGTTCCTTTTTGCCATATTTTGTGTATATTGTAGGAAATAAACAGCAGTGTAGTTATTATCGTCCTTGTCTTTCTTGCTTTGATTATCACCGTTGTGAGTATTGAGAGTTCATGTAAAGTGTTATTTAAAGTTTCAAAACAGCAGGACCTTCTCATGGATACTAGTTGCTCTAGTAACCGCATGATGGTTCCGGGGTGCGGGGGGGGGGGGGGTGTGAGCATGAGGGTGGTTGAGGGTAGACATAATAATATTATATGAAAAACGTACATGGGCGGAGAAGGGAGGTCAAGAATCGCCAGAACCCAGAGCAGGTAATGTAGGGATGTCCCTTTATTGCATCCGTTAATGATTTGGCTGAGACAATTACAGAAGGCTCAGAATAATATATATATGGCCTTTAGCGTCTTTACAGACGGTCTTAGCAGCTAGAATATTCACTTTCACTTTGACTGACAGCTTCTCTCGTGGCTTATTCTACCAATGTTTGACCCGAGAGTGCGATGGCAGTGATTGCAGGTCAGTCTTTTGGGTTCACTTTGGCGAGTGTTTTCATTCCGCCTCTGTCGTTTTGTCAGGTATGTTTCAGGCAATTGTACAGGCAATTGAGACTGGTAACCATCATTATAGACATCACTCCTGGCAGTTTAGAGATTTTCTTCCCAAAAGATTATTTAGGCTCAGAATAATCACTTTGACAAAGCGAGAAGGGACAACGATGATGACCGGGTGTTAATCAAATAGGAAACCGGAGAGAAGGATGTCCTGGTTTGAAATAAGGACCTTAAATATCGAACGGATCAATCGCAATCACCACAGAAGTGGGAACAGCCTGGTGTCTCCCTTTCACTTACACAATGGCCATTGCCCTCCAAGTACCCAGGACTAACCGAGATACGACAAAGAGGTGTCCAGTTTCGATTTGTATGGGAATGAACAACTATTCACAGTCTGGTCACAGGTCATTGAAAGGTGACGCTCGATATAACTTGGGGAAATTTAATTTACGCTGTTTTGGTCAGAATGAGTTTAACCCCCAGGAATGTGTGATGTCCAGGACAAGAATAGTCCAGATTTAGCAAGGGAAAACTAATGGAATGTCTAATAACGCGTTTGAGGTGATAACGGCAGGTAACATGAGAAAGATTAATTTTTATAATAATATCTCACGCGTTCAGTCTCGGTATGTTCAGTTCAAGATGAAATATTGGCGTGCACTGGTTGTAATAATCCTCTGAAAGAAATTCAATATCATTGTTTTTTTCAGTGGTATTTACGTAAAAACTGACCAGGGTGGCATTCTTTTCGTGTGGGAAGGGGCGGCTAAGGACGATTTTTGGGTGTGGTCGGACAGTTTGCCGAGATATAGCCGAACGGACAGATCATCAGAGATAGCTACCGGTAGTGGACACCTGGTAGAAGCGAAGATGAGACCTTTGTTACAATGTCGTCCCGGCTCTACGCTAACGGCATAAGTCATTTATAATATGACTTTTGAGATATTCAGAAAAAAATTGTTTCTTTTCCTTCCATTTGTTGACTTATGCCTTTATGATTCTGTAGGATTTTTACATTTTCCTATTGGCGAATTTCTTTTTCTATGACATTATCTGATAGCTCTCATACTCAGGACTGCAGTGAATCGTCAGTTGCCCTTTGGCGTAAGTCTGACATATGCGCCTTTATCTTAGAGCAGTGACGACATGCAGATTTAGAGCACACACTCAAGCAGCGAGAAGTCCTAGGTTCAAATTCCGTTGGGGGCTGGTCCAGCTTCATTATTTTCCCCGTCAGGGGCCAAAATCTGGACTTTGATATAGTCTCAGTGTGCTGAAAAGGAAAGTAAAACCCAAGCAAAAGAAAGAAAGAAAGAAAAGAGAGAGAGAGAGAGAGGGAGAAAGAAAGAAAAAATAATATACAATGGTACCCGGTAACAATTGCTTTAATGAAGCAAAACAAAGAAGAAAGAAAATATAGTCGTTCAGTAGGCCCCGTTTACAGTTGCTTGAATGAAACAACAAAATGAAAGAAATAAAAGAGAGAGAGAAACAAAGGAAGAACGAAAGAAGACTATACAAAAGAACTCCGAAACAATTGCTTTAATGAAGCAAAAGCAAGAAAGAGACCCAACAATGGCCCATCGCGCTGTTAATTGCGACTATTGTACATTCTCTACCATTGATGACGACTTTTGGCTCAAACAGAACAGAAATGACCGGACATCACGTCCTGGTCACTTTTAAAAATAGAACTAGTCATAACGCGGCTGTCTACTGCAATTTGCCAAGAACCTTTCCAGATCGTGTCCAACCCTGACCTCTTTGGCGGCGTTCCATGGCTATTGACGTCATGCATGTACTTTTGACTGCCAATTTCGTTGTTTAACCCTTGGCAGTCGGAAGGCAAATTGCAATGACTCCCATAGAACCGAAATCTGCGCAGCAGTGTAACGATAGTCCCGACCACATTAATTTGATTCCAAGTGGCTCTTTATTTCTAAGGTCGTCCAGTAGTGTTAGTGCCATTATAGTCTGCCCTACATAGCATAGGTAGATAATGTTGTATAAGGGGTCAAAATCTGTCTGGCTTCTAATTGTGGTGGGATCCTGTCTCCGGCCCTTTCATGTTATATTTATGTCATCACTGGTATTCATTCTCTCAAACTATACTATGGTTATTATTATTATAATTATTAACGGTAAAAACAGCTGTAGTAGTAGTAATAGCAGTAGTAGTAGTAGTAGTACTGGTAGCAATAGCAATAGTGAGTAGTAGTAGAAGTAGCAGTAATAGTAATAGTAGTAGGTGTAGTAGTGATGGTAGTAGTTATAGAAGTAGCAGTGGTAGTGGTGGTGGTAGTATTAGCTGCGGTGGTGGTAGTAATGGTAGTAGCGGTAAAAGTAGCAGTAGTAATAGTAGTAGCTGCAGTCCTATTAATAGTAGTAGAATGTAGTAGCAGCAGTGGCAGTAGCAGTAGTAGTAATAGTAGTAGTAGTAGTAGTTGTAGCAGCAGCAGTAGTGAGAGCAGTATTATTTATTTGTTTGTTTATTTATTTATTTATTTATTCATTGTAATTTTTTAGTCGTGTAAATTGTATGCACATTGCTTAACCCTAAGAGCTTTGATCCCCCGATTGTAGTATTCCTTCTGCACACATGGAATAATCACCTCAAAGTATCCTGGACACGGTTTGTACAGGCAATTGAGACTGGTAACCATCATTATAGACATCACTCCTGGCAGTTTAGAGATTTTCTTCCCAAAAGTTGCGGCACATGGTTGTATCCTCCTGGCATATGCCCCACAAACTTCAGTCAGTATCCTAGTACACTTAACTTCCGAGATACGGAACGTAACGCAATAATAAGATTATTTAATAAATCTTGTCTATTGCGGCCTGTATCCGGAAAGTTTGCGCCAGGCGGACCGCGCAATTATAACTAAACTCATATATCTCTTCGAGGATAGGGATCGTAACGCAAAATGAAATTATTTGTGATAAAGCTAGCCTGTTGCGGCCTGTTTGAGGAATTACACTTGGCTGCACTCTGCCCAATAACTCAAGTCAAATATTATTATGACTAACCCCCATAAGTTTTGTCACGATAATGACTGTGATTCATTTCTGTACGTTATTGACAAATCTTTCTCATCCTAACTGGGACCATGACAGAAACAAAGGTTAGCGGCTGCAATGACAAACTGTGCTCATTCTAAAGCCACATATTATGCAATGTAATATTATGTTAAAGTGCAATACCCCTCAAGGTATGTGATGTCACTATTTGCACTGCCAGGCGTTACCAACGATGTGTTCGCCTCAGATTATCGTACACTTAAATCTGTCCTCCGCAGCCAAATTCCA
Source organism: Onchidella celtica (assembly GCA_963931925.1). Taxonomy (NCBI): domain Eukaryota; kingdom Metazoa; phylum Mollusca; class Gastropoda; order Systellommatophora; family Onchidiidae; genus Onchidella; species Onchidella celtica. The sequence continues at coordinate 16,052,142 of OZ007572.1, forward strand.
CCTTGATCCTGTGTACATTTTTGTTAAGGTACCGTCGTCCAGCAAGTCACTGGGTGCAGCTGAGATTGGAGAGGCCAGACTGATATGGTTGTATGTAAAGTTCAAGACCCCATTAGCCCTTGGTAATCCCTGCATTTGGCACTCTGATTTGGTGAAGGTCAGTAAACGGTCTACCACCACTACCACCACCACTACCACCATCTCACGATTTATGGACGCTGTAGTAACAGCAGCAAGCTGTTGTAACCGTTTCATGATCGCCTGGTCGTTAACAGTGTGACCCGATATTTGAAAACTGAGACAAACTCCCTGAACCTTGACCGTTGGCTTTGACCGGAAAGTCGCACTGATTTGGTGTCACTTAATACCAGAGTGCTTGGGGCCATTTAATCTTAACTGTTGCCCTTTTTTATACATACACTTTTTTTTTCATTTCATTTGCATTCTTTGTTACTGCGTGTAAATATGATGGTGTTCAGTTTTCATAATGTAACATAGCCATTGCCGCTACCAATACATAGTGGTAAATCTATACATCGAGAATTTTATTATCGACCAGAATGTCCAGTTTCATTTATCGCTCTTAACTCCCTATGGATATCCAAAACATAACTCAATAAGACTACTCATGTGACCGTGTAAGTTATGGCTATTTTCTGAATTTTCATTACGGTTATAAATATCAATAGTTCAAACTCGTTTTTCTCAGTCTGTCTATTCTGGACAACTATAGATATAGCCAATAGTATGTTGCCACCCTCTCCCGTCTCCCATAGCCAAACTCCAGCTAGGTATATACTGCGGTCGGAGATCTCCACCTTTTTTCCCCCTTTCCTTACATCTAAGAAAATGGGTCTAGTCATTAATTAAGGCATGTGGAACACTAAGTCAAGTCTGTTTTGCATCTGTCTGACTCAGTGCGTGAGGCATCTCTTTCTGCAAGTTGACTAGAGACAATTTTGTCGCGCCCGAATTAATGAGACAGACTTTACTTCTACAGTGACGCAAGTACACGAGGTCCGGTTTAATTGCAAAGTTCGTGTCTCGCAAAAACCGGGACAAAATAGTCTTGAATTAGCGCATGATTAGGCTTACTGATTCTTTTGGCGTTTGCGTTGGTCCACGTACGTCCATTAAAGTCTCTCGTAATTTGGGGCCAAATGGCCTTCGCAGTAGGGGTAAAGCCCAATTTAATAATTATTATTAAGTGTCACTAAGCTCTAATGGGCGCTATATCTCATCCTAGCCAGCTTTCCTTATAACCATTATCGTTATTGGCCACAAAGTGTACGGCTCCGACCTCGGTGACCCTAGCTGACTGCCGTTTCCACCTCGCCGTCTCTTGGTTACACAAACCAATAACTTACAAAATCCTGAGGTATCTACAATAGGCGTACTCCACCAAAGTCTCAAAGACGTTTGTAACCCTTTGTGAATAAGTGCTAATGTCCCTGGTACGGAAAAGTTACTTATTAGGGAAAATGTCAATATCTACAGTGTGCCAACATACCGACAAATTCAAGCGAAACTGTACCATCTCTACATTCTTATTATAGATCATGGGACATTGTCGCCTTTCATGTCGTGACTCTTGGGTTCTTCCCACCACTGCTCGCCAACAACCGATTGTCAACAGCAGAATTGCGGTCATTGGTCTCTCGGTGCCAGTAGTGGACACACGTGGACAGACCTGGCATGTTTGAGTTGACCACTAATTGTCCTGGCGTGAAGAGGATTTAGAGTCTGTTCTAGTAATGCAAAGTTTCTTGGCACCGATTTGCAAATGAGTGTACTTGACCATCGAAACGGATGGCATTAGATCAAGCCTATGGTAAACATTCTGTTCAAACTGCTCCACACATTGTTCCTGTACTCTGCTCCACATGACTTGTGTCGAGAACTTCAAAGACTCCGAATAAGGAATAGTATTCGAAAGGATGGGAACTACTGGCAGATTTTTTTTTTCGAACTTTTGACTTAACGCGTCACCGCCAACCGCAATACACAAAATATATGGGTCCGTACAGAAAATAGTGTTTACTGGGGAAAACAGTTCCCATCCTTGTGTTTGTCCACCCAGTAATCATATCGCAGATCCCAACAAATTGCTTCAATGACAACAGATTCGGCAACGAAAGCACGGAAGTAGTTGGTGGGAGGGAAGACAAGAGACACTGTTTCTTCATTCATCGGTTTCAAGTTCTGTCGTGAATTATATATAAATGTAGTCAATGGCCTCTGTCACTAAGTTTAATACTTCTATGGAACCATTGTTTACCTTTCACATTGATAAAGAAAGAAAGTCATTAAAACCTTTAGAAAGTAAGTGGACATCAGTTGTTGTTGTTGTTGTTGTTGTGTTTTTTGTACCCTTTTCTCTCACCTCCCCCCCCCTCCCCCACCTCCCTCTCGATTTTTGTTCACCTTCACACAATATTCTCCCTTCTGTCATTCTTCTTCAATAACTCAAATAGAATTTATTTGAACATTCATTATATAATGTGGAAAAATGAATTTGAGAGGGTTAGGAATAGAAGGGGCACCATTCCATTGGCACTTAGCTCCCTTGTGATTCTAGCCTCCCTCAACTTAAGGGGGTCAGAATTACAAACGATCTCAGTGCCGATGGCATTAAGACCCCTTCTAATACTAATCCCTTCAGTTGGAAGTACAGAACAATGAAATTTCCGCATTTTTAAGCTGTGGATGCTTGTGAAAGGCCTTGGTACAGTGGGCAACTTTGTCTTTCAGGCATCATGCATTACTTCAGTGATCAGTGAGTTATCTCTACACAGCTACTGTGTCATTGGTTCCCACATCATGGTCAGTTCCTGAGAAGGACGCCCCTGGGAGACATTCTCTAAATTGGCTCCGCTTCCGGGCGACGCGGCCAGTGGCGGGGAATGTCAGGCCAATAGGTTATGTAAAAACTCTGGTCTAGACCTGGACCCAAAACTGGGCAATGCGCCATCGGTCCCCGAGCACTCAGCGAACCTTTGACTTCTACAAGACATAATTTACACCAGAGACGTGCATCGGCCATGACTGATTACTGAACGCCAATCAAAGTTACGCTGCGTCACGGCACTAACATTTCATCACTTTGGTACCCTCGAAATAGTAGTTCTCCTGCTTTTCGTTTTCTTCAAATTTCTTCTTATTTAACTTGCTACACATAATAAGAACTAAACTGCATTTTGGGGGTCAAAATATGAGATAATAATTAATATGCTGTAACTTTTTATGTAAAACAAGGATAAATACAATAAGAATTTATGTTGTAATGACGTCATCATTATCACACAAAGATTGATGATGCAAATGTTTGATTTTCTGTCAAGCATCACGGCTGAACGGCAGTATGGGAAGGGGGGGGGGGGGGGGGCTTCCCCCATTATTTCTAACTTTTCTCCTTCTAATTCTAGCAGAACATTTATTCATATACTTCATACGTTGAGAAACCCCTCATACAGACATACAATTATGTTTTAGGACATGAACAGATAGTCATTTCTCTATATACATGTATATCATATTATTCTATGCTCTGATTCACGTCATCCACATGCCCACTAAACAAAATATTCCATGCACACAATCCAGCAACTTTGACTCACTCCGCAGAGTCTGGGCTCCCCTCCCCCCCCCCCTCCCCCTCCCCCCCCCCCTTTTTTTTTTTTTTGAATTTGTGGGACAGTGGAGATGAGCAAGGGTGGTGTGATGACGTTGCGGAATGGAAATGAAGTTGATGAACTGACCGGGCCAGTTGGTTCAAAGATTACAATAATTATTATTCTTGAGAGTATTGGCTGGTTGTTGCAAAAATCAGAATCTTTACGGGTTCCGGTCAGTGAAACAAAACATTTTTAAAGAATCAAGTGTCGAGAGAGTGGAGAACGGTGGTACCCAGGTTGAACTGAGAGAGAGTTCTGCATCAAAGTGAACTGTTTCATAAACGGAATAATGGTTATGAAAGACCTTGCAGCCAGTTCACTTACACTGTTTGGACACTGTAATCTCCTGTTTCAAAAGCACGGATCACCCTAGATGCACACGCCCACTTTTCCTGTTCATGACCTATTTTCTTGTTTTTCCGGGGAGATAACGACCGGGGTCAGCAGCAGAATGTTCCAGATTTGGATACTGCACAGAAGGTCACAAAATTTTCCCTCTGATCTCCAACATGGACAGAGGGAATCATTTTCTGATTGATCTCGATAAGCGCATGTCAACCGCTGCTACTTTTAGCCATTTTGTTCTCACGTCAGAGGAGGTAATAATACACAGTTTTCATGTAGAAACACTTCAAGGTGTATATTTAGTCACTGCCTGCTATTTAAAGAATTTTATTACCACACGGGACAGGTCGAAACTTCCTGTTCTGGGTGAAAAGAGGTCTTTAAATAGCCGCGGTCCATTAATAAAGTCCATAACCTCGGCTTATCTGCACTTCTGGACCAATCTTTGGTATTGTGGACAGTGAAGAGAGAGAGGGTTCTTTTATTATGGTACTTTGGAACATGTTCTAAATCTGGTACCATTAATATGGAGTATGATAAAAATAGTTATCTAAAGACTGTCACTGGAAATGATTTCCAAGCTACCTGCAATTTCGACCTGGCACTGTGGTAAATACTAAGGTACAGGCCGATTTTGATCCCCCAACTAGTTGGATAGTGAAGTCACGACATTGTCGTTCAGTGAGACCTCGTAAAAACAACCCACTAGTCTGATCTCATTAAAACTCAATGTGGTGACGTCACCATCAAACTAGTTGGCTATCAGAATCGGCGAATGCTCGCCTGGCCTAAAATTGGTAGTTAACAAATACATCCCGCATTTTTTGTTTCAATCTCCCTGCTCAATCTCTTGGATCTTTTGCCTCAGGAGTTCTGTACATCCAAATGCCTGTCATTTGTGACATTTTGTCACTAGTAAGTGTATCATCATAGCCAGATTGGTCAGGAGAAATGTAACCCTCTAGGTCTCATATCTCACCAGTGATATACAGAAATTCAGCACTTGGCCTGCAGTTCCCACTGGAACTCAAGGCGAGGAAACTAGATCTAATTTTCTTCGTAATTTCTATACTATACACTAAATCAACCAAAAAATCACGAAAAGTCTTAATTGCGACCTTACGAACACAATTCTCACAAAATCAGAGTTTTCTCACAAGCAGAAAATGATGGGGGGGGGGGGGGCAAGGCCTAGATACTTAAAGACTGTTTTGGAAACCTTTCACTGTCGCAGTCATTCAGCATGGACCATCTTCGTGAATGCGTTAGGGTAGGAGCACACACGTGACTTGCCGTCCACTCGCCATCGTGTCTCAGTTTCGTATTGCCATTGATACTGTTATGTACACGTGCCGTGCATGCCTGCGCATCTTCATTCATCCGCCTAGAGTTTAGAAGAACAAAAAAATGCCACGCGACTGCAGCACAACAATGTGACATCATTATGTGCGCTAGCCTTTACACAACAGTAATGTTTGTAATCCTTCGGTAACAATTGCACTGAACTGTAGTATCAAATACTGTAAAATGTGTTGTTGTTGTTTTTTTAACAAATAGGGGGGGGGGGCTCAGAGAAACCTTCTCAATATGGATCGTAGCGTGACAGGTTTATTGCTACTTTACTGTCAAGATATGGCCCAGATCCCGAAACATTTAACGAGCTGCGAAACTGTCCTATAACCGGACTGTGACTACGTGTGCATATGGCATTGGGGAACGGAGCAAAATATTAAACCGTGTTTATTTGAATATTTTATCAATAATTTCTAAATGGGGAAAAGTAAAATGTCATTATTTAATTCTTCCTAGCCCAGTCTCGGATCCCCGTTCACTCAGTCACTATTTTCTATACCTTGGCTTCCATTCTGTGAACTCATTCACTACTTCCATGTCCTCACATCCATCTGTAGACATTCAACACTCACTACAGAGACATACAACATAATGATTGTGTAACCCACAGGGATTTGTTTCCTTATTTGCTCTGCGTTACCAAACTTCCTCCTGTACAATGAGATTTATGCTGACAGATTTCATTGAAAACTTCCCTGTACTGGTACACAAGAACTTAACTGATAACGACAACTCACGGTGTAAAAAAAGGTAGTATATCGATTTACGCCAAAATTTTCAGATATCTATCTTCGCACGTAGCAAAAGAAAATGGATTTGCGGTAAGTGTGGAAAGGAAATTTAACCTATATCTGTAGGGGAGTTTTTTGCTCATGTTTAATCATTAGGACATGAAACAGCTTTTAGCTGTTAAGTACAACTAGACTGTAATTAGACTTACGACTTTGTAAGTGACCTGGGCCACTACATGACCCAAAATGTACACTGTAAATGCGAACTCTTTATCTTCCAATGTCAGTTCAAAAAAAAAGTTGGTCCCACCATATCGATAAAGCATTGACCTCTTCAGTATTTGAGAGAACAATACATAACAACATCGATCCTAAGGACCGTTGCTATTGTCCAGGCTTACTACCGGATCAGTTCAATATTAAAACAAATGGGGCAGGTGTTGCCAGATCGGAATGAGGAAATTTATAGCAGAGAAGACGTCATTCTAGTGTGCTGGTGATTGGCGGCTGATTCTGGTAGTGTCATCTCCTGCCCTGTAGATCTATCATATTCTGCCTATTGTCTTGCTTTTTCTTAGCTCCGAAGAGGCTTCACCAATTTTACCAAAAATTCCCAAATTCTTTGACCTTAACCTTGCTCTTAAGTAATACAAACATTGCATTTCGTACTGGTCAGTTGATATGAGTAGTCTGAGCTTTACTCATGGCCTATTGTTTGCCTCACTTTCGCCGCTCACCACTCTCTTCCATGATTGACCTACTTTCGGCCTGTTGGGTTTTCCCCCAAATCTTGTTTTGGACTATTCAAACTCACGGGGTGATTGATTGTCGCATCTGGTAGAGTCTCCTTCCGTCCTATCGTTCTTGTACAATTCTGTCTATTTTCTTGCTTTTTCCTGGCACAGTGTGACAGTTATCGTGTCGACGTGATTTCTCCGAACTCAGACTCATTCTCAAGCTCAAACTGGTGTATCTAATTTCACGTTGCAAAATAAACCCACATCAACAATCCTTGTAGTGTGAGCTCTGATAGAAATGGTAAGGTTGGCAGTGTTTCCTCTAAGCTGTGCTCCATCACCGCACAAATGACATTAATGGCTCTATGGGCAAAAGGTTCGTTGCATGAAAATTAAATATTAGAGTGATTAATAATTACACCCATTGAAGCACGAAATGCACATACAAGTTTGTCAGAGGAAAGAACATTGGACAACATAGTAGTGTGTTGTTGTTTTTGCCCTCACTGAATATCAAAAACCATGGGATACATTGTTTTTCTAGAATATTCATGAATAATATGCGAAATGAGAGGATGGAATGATTAAGAAGGAGGATAGATATTATGTGAACACATGTGTGTGAGTGAATGCATGCGTGCGAGCGTATGTGCGTGCGTGCGTACCTGAAATGAGGAATCAAAGAGAAAGAATTATATCATTGCTAATGGACTGGTAGCAGGGCCAGGCACCAACAAACGCTCTGTATTGTCTGGAGTTAATCCTTCGGGTGCCTGACAAAAAAGAATTATACATGGACAGCCTTTGTTCTTTTCCTTTTGATCTTGTCCGGCGAGTTTAGGGAATAAAATGAACGAAAACCAAATAAAAGATAATAAATCAAAAATAAAATGGTCTTGGGCAAGTCAAGGCAGTTTGGTCGCCTTAAAGCAAATGTCGGCCATCCCACATTTACTAGATGTTGGGAAAATGAGAGCTGAACTCTTCGCTACTGAAGATTTTAGTGGCTTGTAATATCATAGATTTCGTGTTTTAAATATCCACCAACCAAGAACAGGAACACAAGAGATATTTTTAGCAAGACTGAGTCAATGTCTATTTATAGACTCATTTATTTGGAAAATACCAAAAATTTGGGATGGCTACCTCCTGCTCTACGTTGACCGTTTCTGTCAGGAAATACAGTACCAGGTCAAGGTTTTACGTCATCAAGACAACACACAGCACATTTTTACCTAAGAGGTCCATCCCCAGGTCACCTAATCACTAGAAATTTTATGGAGAGTTAGAAATTTGAACATATCGTGATCCAAGATAAGAGTTTTTGTCACGAAACGATTGTGCCACTCAGAAAGTTGAAGGGCCTACCGATCACCTCTGATGACTGGTCGTAAATTAAGTTCGATAGGTCGACAGTTCCGGGTTTTCAAGTACCTGGCCTTGGGCACATGGTCATCTGGACCGAGTTCCGTACGCTGTATTTAGTCAGTATGCTGAATTAATAATAATATATTATTGGCCTGTCTGGATTCTCATGGTTTTGAGGAAGGCGAATAAAATTATTTCCATCACAATGAAATATTAATCACATTAGGTGATGTACTGGCATTGCTCAGGATAAACCTTATCATTAGTTTCAAGCTGGACAAGATGGTCTAGAGGCAAGGTGCTCGCCTCTCGTGCATGGGTCCCGGGTTCAAAATCCGGCCGGTGCAGGCATGTTGGAAGTTTGGGATTTTTCTCATATTTTTGTGTCCCTGAACCTATTGGGAGGTCGAATCGAGTACCTAGTATTCTCGGATAAGGACGAAAACTTCGGAGGGCCCGTGTGCACGTTACGCAGGTTAAAGATACTTTGGCAGTTGGAAATCGAAAAGAGCAGGCCGAACAGGTCGCTGCCAGGGCAAAATCAAATAAAATTCATCCCTATCACTCCCTCCCCATTCCCCTCATCTCCCCCCCCCCCCAAAAAAACCCCCGACCGGTGCTGCACTGTGGCGACGACGTGCCTGCTTCAGTGTAACTGGGCTGCAATGACACAAAGGCAAATTTCCCAAATGGGATTAAAGTAGTATACAAAATACAAATAGTTTCACTTCTGGATGAATAGAATAGATCTGCTTCACCTATCCCGTTTCTTTAGGTCTATTTTGTTGTTGTTTGCTTGTTTGTTGTTGTTTGCTTGTTTGTTGTTGTTTGCTTGTTTGTTGTTGTTTGCTTGTTTGTTGTTGTTTGCTTGTTTGTTGTTGTTTGCTTGTTTGTTGTTGTTTGCTTGTTTGTTGTTGTTTGCTTGTTTGTTGTTGTTTGCTTGTTTGTTGTTGTTCGCTTGTTTGTTGTTAGACCAGTCTTACTACACTGCGCTCCCATTGTGTGTTAATAATGCCTTACCCACCCTGTACACATTCGAGGCGTAGATTGTCATGAAATGGCTCGGATCTGCTCACTGGGCAGTCTCTTTAATAGTGAATAAATCGACAAGAAGTGATCATGGCGTCATGGTCTCGTATGTTCACGGAAAAGGATCGCAGGCGAAATCAGCGACACAAAGCAAACTCCAAAAAAACAAATCCCTACCACTTCAAGTCTCAAAGTCTAAATAAGAACCTTGTGCAGATTAAAAGGAAAACCTTTAAAAATTTCACGTAAATCCGTGCTGAACAAGCGGCGCTAGGCCTTGTTCAAAACTGGGCGATTTTTTAAATAATATTGATAGACAGTATCTGTTCTTTCGGTCATGAGCGAAGGAAGTAATCGGCGTCTGTTTTTTTGTATACATGACGGTTTTGGGCTTGGCGTCAAAGAAGAACATAAAAGCTCAACGTACTCGTGGCAGAAATCTGACTTACGCCATTGCTAGTATACTGGCGATAATGATTTATTGCAATGATTTGTTTGCCTCAGTTTTGGATCCGACTAGAACTTTCTCGAATCAGGCAGAGGTTCTTGATAAGACCTTGTCATTCAGGCCCAGGTACTTGATCCATAGAATTTCTTGACATGCGCCAGGAATTGGCAATAGATAAAACGGCAAAAGTTGGGATCAGAGAAGAGAGGAAAATGTAGAGAAAGGAGAATAGGAATTGTTATGAAATTAATTGGAGTCAATCATAATCTATGATTTGTAAGTTCGTAGGGGGGTAAGGCAAGGCAGAAGGATTCTCTCTCTCTCTCTCTCTCTCTCTCTCTCTCTCTCTCTCTCTCTCTCTTTCTCTCTCTCTCTCTCTCTCTCTCTCTCTCTCCTTCTCTCTCTCTGTCTCTCTCTCTCTCCTTCTCTGTCTCTCTCCTTCTTTCTCTCTCTCTCTCTCTCTCCTTCTCTCTCTCTGTCTCTCTCTCTCTCCTTCTCTGTCTCTCTCCTTCTCTGTCTCTCTCCTTCTTTCTCTCTCTCTCTATCTCTCCTTCTCTCTCTCTGTTTCTCTCTCGCTCTTTCTCTCTCTCTGTCTCTCCCTCTTAATATGGTGCCTGGCCTTGCCCAATCCACCCCCACCCCCACCCCCCCCCCCGCCCCAGCCGATGAACTGCATCCCATCAACAATAGCAAAGCAATATCATGACATTAGAACTTTACATGTACGGGTAATTTGTACCAGTTTCCTATCTCGGTCCTAGAATCTGCCATGTCAGTAAGAAAACTTCTTAAAGTAGGGGGCAGGTCCTTGTTTTTGGGAGTTGCGCCTCCCTTTCTTATTACTTTGAGGATTCCCTTGTTTTATGGTCTAGGAATTGTTAACCGAATATTCTGTTTTTATTTCATCAAAGACGATCCAGCAATAATTCAGTTTTAAGAGTCCAATTCATTTGTTCAGTTGAATTGCAGGCGCATCATTTCGAGGTTAAAGTAACATAGCCTGGTCAGGTCTCACCGTGGAAATTTCCTGACACACAGCTATAATTCATGAATATAATAACGGATAACGGATGTTTATTATGAATAGCCAAGAAGAAACGAAGAAACACAAAAGGGACTTTGAGTTTGAGTTTGAGTTGAATTTCGGTTTGATTTTGGGTTTTAGGGCCCCTTGGCACGACAACGACTACTTTGAGTCTTTTACGGTCTATTTGTGTACTTTATTAGTCATGTTTGGTATTCACAGCTTCATCGATTTAAATTTCACAAGCAGAATTAAATAGTTCTGTATAAATTCTATTACATTGGTAAAATTCCCAAAAGTTGTTTTGTACAGATCGGAAAAGGGTTTTGTAAGTGTGTACAAAAGTTGTTAAATCATTAGTTGTAGATCTTAACCTCTTTCAGAAAGGACAAGACGCGCTGTGGGTCCAAATCCGAGATGATGATGAAGGCTAAAACTTCGTGCTGCTCCACTTTCGGATGATATCATTTTTGCTTACCATGATGCTCTAACTCGGAACACAATGCGCCAATTGCTTACGTCGGTTGCTGCTTTTTTGTACGTTTTTTGTTGTTTTTTTTCTATGCCCAACTGTAATCTCTGATAACCTAGAGCAGGTTGATCTTCTTTGAGGTCCTTGAACTCTTTACGTCCTGTGGTCCAAAAAGTACAATATGTGACATAGTGCTGCTCTGCAAAATGTCTTGATTAAAAATTTATACTTCTGCCGCCCAACGGCAAAACGATGTAACTGGCAGCATGGCAAAATTTTTCTACTTTATTGTCTGCGATTAAGAGCAGTCACATACGTTGGTTTGACACACTAGAGACAACTATTTCGGTAGCAGGTACATCTATAGACTGCCTTTCATAAAAAGAAAAAAATAATAAATTTTTAATATGTTTGAGACAAGTTCATAGAGACTAGAAAAGGCTTTTCTGTCAGTAACGTCATTCTTCCTCTGAGCGACAGAACTGCCAGGTAAAGACCAAAACGTTCATGCGATGTACAGATAAAGCAATGATTTACCACTGAAACAGGCTGAGTTTTGTGCGGTGTCAAGGTAGTTCGTTCACTTAGTATTGTTTGTATGGGTTTTTTTTGTTTTTATTCAGTAAAGTATGTATTGTCTGACGGATACATTTTCTTGGTGGGCCCAGGAAAGTCGAGTATAGGTAGAATGCGCATATCCGCCATCTTGGCTGTCCGGACCCAAGCTTCACTATGGCGATGGTGTCATTGATTTTGGTTAGTTAGCTGATTTGCACTGCGAGCACTTCAGGCGTCGCGAACCAATCGGAGGCGAGCTGAAAATAGTTCGCTGCAGTAAACAATGGCACCTGTGTACATTCACATGGGAGACGTTCGATCAATTCTGTCATTTCCTTTCCCTTGTTTACACGGATGGTAGGGAATCTGATCAGCTTGGAGCCATCCTTTCCACTCCTGTCATAACATTCAGCTACAATGCAACCAGCAGGTATTTTAACCGCTTAGACATGTTTCGAAGTTACACTCATCAGCTGATCCACCCGCCATCTTGTTTGGCGAAAGAACAAAATAAAAATCCTGTGACGCCATGCGCATTCTACCTATACCTGGCGGTTACAGTCGTCCTTCATCTGACGAAACATTATTTGCCGGAAATCTTTGCCGTCAAACTATCAGTAGTTATAACAGCTAAAGGTAATTGGTCTTTCATTCTCCTGCCGTCTATGTAGTGTTGGCGGGGTTGTGCCATCTAGAGTAAACATTTTATCATTCTGCAGTAGAAGATATAGGACCAACGAAGAACTGCTTTGTCTAGGAGCCACTGACCTGCAGAGTGACAATGCCAGCTATCATGGACAAAAGATCGCAGAAAAAAAAAAAAAACTTTGAGAGACATTAACATGCGCAAAAACCCAAACAAGCGCTACGTCCAAAATTAACGCCTGGTGTTACTATATTTAGTTTTAAACATTCAACATCTACTACCACTACATGTACTTCTACCACCAGAATCAGCTGCTACTAAGATAAGATCAATGCTGTTTTTGTCTACTCCTGTCTGAGAGTAGCACGATTTCTGAAAAAAAAACCTCATCAGGTTCCATGTTACATAAGTCTACAATCAACCTGACCTGACTAAGAACAATCATGGGAGAAAGAGCTTTTTCGGTGTGTGCACCTCAAATGTGGAATGACTTGACTGATCATGTGAAACATTCAAACAGCTTGATCCAATTCAAAAGGAAACTTAAAACAGCGTTGTTTACAAAAGCGTATACGCAGGATATGTAACATTCTTGAGACAGCGATTATGTATAGGTTGATGAAAATGTGTGTTGTGTGACTGAGAGAACTGTTAGGCGCTTTAGAGCACTCTTCTGTGGAATCAGGCGCTATAAAAATGACTTATTATTATTATTATTATTATTATTACTTCTACCAAACTGATAATTTGACCATGCCAACTATCACTAACGCTCACTACTGCCCTGTGTAGTGGTTAAGTGATCATGCCCTTTTATGGTTAACTTGTGGAGAAATCGGAATAAAAAAAGCTTAAATATCTAGCCTGTCTAGTTGCACATGTTGGACCTTTTTTGTTTGAAGATTTACTGCAACAGCTATTAGATCTACACTTTCCCAGCCAGTAACTCTACGGAAGTCCGACGTGTAGGACTGACGTCAAGTCTGCGCCTAGGAACAACACACATCATTCCTACGTAAATCCGCTGGTTACGACATTCCGCCGACGTCGCTTTATGATGTGTAACCCGACATTACGGTAATCCTGCAAATCATTAAGGAAATTATAACAAGTCTACGTCAGATTGACGGACGGATACTGGCTGCGCTTGTTTCTTCTGCTATTGTTATGGCAGATACGTCTGTTTTACTCATTCCCCCATAAGCAACCCGCTCGCCCAATAGTAGAAAACAAAATTTTGGGAAAACCCAGCTAGTTGAATGTGGGTCAGCCATCAAATCGAGTGGTGAGTGGAGAAGTTGAGGCAAACAACTGGCCATGAGTAAAGCTCAGACTACTCATATCAACTGACTAGTACAAAATGCAATGTTTGTCTCACTTAAGAGCAAGGTTAAAGCCACAGAATTTGGGAATTTTCGGTAAAATTGGTGAAGCCAATTGTGTGACTACCAATAACTACATAAAAAGATATAGGGTAAATCATTGCTACCACCACAGTCACAATCACCGCTGGAAAAATCATGTCCTACCCATCTATATTTATATTTCGTCAGCTCAAAACTGGCCCAAGTTAACAGAAATTGGGGGAAGGTTACAAAAACTCTCTGTCTCGCTATATTAGACATGAGCACTTACAGAAAAGAGAAACGGCAAATACAAAAGGAGGGCAGATTGAACTAAACCAAGGTTTCATTGCACAATGAATGATGAGAACCCAGACAGATGTCCAACCGTAGGCGCAGCCTACGGACGGGGGTGTGACCACCGTGTACTGGTGTACCAGAGAACACCCAGTTGTTGTTTTTTTCTGAATTTTTTTTGTGTTTATCTAGAGCAGCCAAAATGCCGTTATTCCACGTCTCGATTTCAGAGTACAGGTAAGACAATAAATAGATTTAGGTAAAGGTGAAATTGGAGCGTCGTGAACGCGAACAGTGTACGTGGCCAAGTGGACAGAAAGTTTTTATATCAGTTTTTGTTTCTTCCAGAAATTGCCAGCATGTTCATGTTTACAGGATATTAAATACTTTACAGCAGTGTGAAACTACTGTTTGGCTGTGGTTGGTTTAGTTGATTTGGGGGTGGGGGGGGGGGGGCTGAGATGAGACACTCGGTGATAGACAGGCAGACAGGCAATAGATAGATAGATAGATAGATAGATAGATAGATAGAGAGATAGAGAGATAGATAGATAGATAGATAGATAGATAGATAGATAGATAGATAGATAGATCGGATGGATGGACAGACGGATGGGTGGAGGGATAGATAAGACAGACAGACAGGCAGCCAGCCAGACAGACAGACAGACAGACAAATAGATAGATATATAGATAGATAGACAGACAGACAAATAAATAGATATATAGATAGATAGACAGACAGACAGACAGACAGACAGACAGATAGACAGATAGATAGATAGATAGATAGATAGATAGATAGATAGATAGATAGATAGATAGATAGATAGATAGATAGGTAGGTATGTAGATAGATAGATAGATAGATAGATAGATAGATAGATAGATAGATAGATAGATAGATAGATCGATAGATAGATAGATAGATAGATAGATAGATAGATAGAAAGGTAGGTAGATAGATAGATAGATAGATAGATAGATAGATAGATAGATAGATAAATAGGTAGATAGATAGATAGATAGATAGATAGATAGATAGATAGATAGATAGATAGATAGATAGGTAGATAGATAGATAGATAGATAGGTAGATAGATAGATAGATAGATAGATAGATAGATAGGTAGATAGATAGATAGATAGATAGATAGATAGATAGATAGATAGATAGATAGATAGATAGATAGATAGGTAGATAGATAGATAGGTAGGTAGATAGATAGGTAGGTAGGTAGATAGATAGATAGATAGATAGATAGATAGATAGATAGATAGATAGATAGATAGATAGATAGATAGATAGATAGATAGATAGATAGATAGGTAGGTAGGTAGGTAGATAGATAGATAGGTAGATAGATAGATAGATAGATAGATAGATAGATAGATAGATAGATAGATAGATAGATAGATAGATAGATAGATAACACAGGTCAGATAGCTAGACAAACAAACAGACAGTCAAACAGATGGCGATGGGATCGTGGGCCTAACTGAAGGCTACGATAGACAGAAAAACTAGAGAATTAATGACGATATAATTGTATAGACACACAAAACGTGGGAGAGCTAGTCTTAAAACTAGTAATTCTGCATCATTTTGTTGTTTACAATGAGTTCAAAAGGCCCTCACCCGTTGATGACGATATAATTGTATAGACACACAAAACGTGGGAGAGCTAGTCTTAAAACTAGTAATTCTGCATCATTTTGTTGTTTACAATGAGTTCAAAAGGCCCTCACCCGTTGATTACACTGATAAAAGGCACCTTATTTTCCGGCAATTGTACAGTAGTACATGCTCATTTTCAGCTGGTTTGACCATTAAATTTAGTTTCATGTTATTGCCATTTCCGTTACAAATCATTATAAATGGGCAGTA